>CAVNZG010000337.1:0-87566 GCA_963693315.1 Diogma glabrata
ATATATATATATATATATATATATATATATATAAATAATAAAATTTTTTGGGTAAAGCCAATAAATAAAATAATAATTATGATTGTTTATCCAACAATTGTTACGGTTTATTCAAAAAACCATCTTCAAGGATAATATATATTACAAAAAAAAAAAAAAAATAATAATTCTTATACAAAAAAAAAACAATCAAGTAATAATGTTACAACAATGACGTTAAAATCACAAAAAAATAGTTCTTTTAAAAAAAAATTTTGACATTAAAATAAAAACGGTAACTATAATCAGAAATAATAATAGAAAAACAAACAATTATACAATGAAAAAATTGTAACATAAAATAGATATAATACAAGTTATTAGTAGCAAAAAAAATTTTTTTAAATTCCTAATACAAAATCATAGCTGTTGTTTAAAAAAGCGGTATCCGTTTGTATGTTCATACAATTAGGGTGCTGTTTAATACGGATCATTTCAAAAATCCTTCGTTTATTTAAATTTTTCTCTCTATCTAAAATTTTAAAATTTTGCAGAGGTAGATTTAAATTACAACTTTTTTTATGGTTAGATAACGCGCTCATATTATCAATATTTAGTTTTTTTGCGTCGTTGATATGTTGTTTTACACGTTTACCTAGATATTGTGTTGTTTGGCCAATGTATGTTTTTCCACATCCACAATCAGCTTGATAAACTAAATTTGATTGAAGATTTAAAGGTATTTTGTCTTTTAATTTTGAAAAGATGGTGTTATATAAAGTGCTATTTGCTGTTCCTACGACTTCAAAATTGAATTTTTTCAACATTTGTTTTAGTTGTTCAAAAAGACTTTTAACATAAGGTAAAGTCATGTAAATTTTATTGTTGATCTGAACAGATGCCTCACCCAAAATTGTTTTTTCCTTTCCATAAATTTGCTGATTTATTAATTTCCGTATAAAATTTTGTGGATAATTGTTTTTAACAAGAGTTTCAAAAAGTAATTTAAAATTTTTACTATGAAATTGTGAATCCGATAAGCTTAAAATTTTTTGGACCATCAAGGTAACTGTATTTCTTTTATAAGATTGGGGTAGCCATGAATTATAATTTAAATATCGACCAGACCATGTTTTTTTGTGGAACCAATCTGTTACTAATTTCCCATTACTTAAACGGTGTACGACCAGATCCAAAAAAGGTAAACAGCAATCAATCTCTGTTTCCAAAGTAAACTGTATCTTATTATTAAAACTGTTAAATTTATTAAGAAAGTCTTGAATTTTGTTTTTTGGAAAAGCAGTAAAAATGTCATCAACATATCTAAAGAAAAAGGGTGGTTTGATCTCCATATCTTTTAAAACCGTTTCTTCAATATACTCCATAACTAAATTGGCACAAGAAGGGCTAATAGGAGAACCCATAGGACTTCCAAAAATTTGTCTATAAGCTTGTTGGTTATAATTGAATTCACAGTTATTTAAAACTAACTCAACCGCTTCTACAAATTGTAATTTTGTTAATTTAAGCTTGTTAAGCTTTTTAATTTCAGTCCAATTCTTTTTCACAAGTTGAATAACAAGATTACTATCAATATTGGTAAATAAAGAAACAACATCTAATGATATTAAGATGTAGTCCTCTGACAGTTGGTATTCTGCTAGTTTATCTTTCAAATCTTTCGAATGTTTTATAAACGTATTTGTTCTTCCCACAAATTTGTTTAAGATACTTGATAAAAAGGACGACAAATTATAAAGAGGTGTTCCAATAGAACTCACGATTGGACGAAGAGGCGTACCAGCCTTATGGACTTTGGGTAAACCATATAAAGCAGCAGGGACACCATAGTAAGACCTCAACCATTTACCTTGTTGTTGAGTTATACGTTCTTCATTTTCCCAAGACATCACCATTTTATTAAGATTTAACTGAATACTGGAAGTTGGTACTTTGGAAATTTTCATATAAGTTGTAACGTCTTGTAATAAATTTTGTATTTTTAAATCATAATCAGTTTTTTCCATGACCACTGTGATATTCCCTTTATCAGCTTTTAATAAAATTAGATCATTATTATTGTTCAGGAAATTCTTTGTTTCTTTTATATTATGTAATAGCTTAAGTTCTTCATTAGAAAGTAATTTCTTGTGGTTGTGTTTATGTTTAAAATTAGTTAAGATGTTAATAAAACGATTACGTAAATCTGACTTCATTAAATCATCAAAATGATCATCTATATTAAGCAAAATACTTTCAACACTACAAACTATCTTGTCAAAAGGCATTCTTTTTGGATTTACAGGAATTGCAAATTTTTCACCAAGTTTCAACACGTTTTCAACGTTTTCTGGTATTGTTGTTTGTGAAAGGTTGACTAGCCATTTATCATCTGATAAACCTGTAACTTGACTATCAACTGCAGCTGATCTTTCACTTTCCAATTCAACAACGATGTTTTCTACCTCATTTACTAAATTTGTTTGCATAGGTCTTAAGAGATTATCAATTTTCCGACGATGTTTAGTTTTTATTTCTTCAAAAATATCTTTAAATTGTTTTTCGGCTCGATCAAAGATTTCAGATGACAGATGAGGTGGTAGGTTTATCATAATAAAACTTTTTAAATGTTCAATTAATTTTTCAAGATTTTTTATTATGCAAAAAGTTTCAGTAATTTCTCGACTAAGTATGGAAAATAAAAATCGTTGTTCCGCATTTTCAAAAAACTTGTTATCTATTTTAGATGTATTCTTAAGGCGCCTGTTTTTTGGTAATACACGTTGTTTTCTATAACGAAGAAGTAAGTATTTTTTGTTTAAGATTTTTGCTAGCTTGAATTTCTCGCTAAAAAATTGAGCTACTATTTTCATTGTAGAATTGTCCGTTTTTCTTTTTATAAATTTAAAAAAATTTTTGTTTATATTTTTTCTTCTCTTGCCCATGTTTTCACCAAATGGGAATTTTATATAAGATTTGATATTTGGCTTGTATATATTATATAAATAATAAAATTTTTTGGGTAAAGCCAATAAATAAAATAATAATTATGATTGTTTATCCAACAATTGTTTCGGTTTATTCAAAAAACCATCTTCAAGGATAATATATATTACAAAAAAAAAAAAAAAATAATAATTCTTATACAAAAAAAAAACAATCAAGTAATAATGTTACAACAATGACGTTAAAATCACAAAAAAAATAGTTCTTTTAAAAAAAATTTTGACATTAAAATAAAAACGGTAACTATAATCAGAAATAATAATAGAAAAACAAACAATTATACAATGAAAAAATTGTAACATAAAATAGATATAATACAAGTTATTAGTAGCAAAAAAAATTTTTTTAAATTCCTAATACAAAATCATAGCTGTTGTTTAAAAAAGCGGTATCCGTTTGTATGTTCATACAATTAGGGTGCTGTTTAATACGGATCATTTCAAAAATCCTTCGTTTATTTAAATTTTTCTCTCTATCTAAAATTTTAAAATTTTGCAGAGGTAGATTTAAATTACAACTTTTTTTATGGTTAGATAACGCGCTCATATTATCAATATTTAGTTTTTTTGCGTCGTTGATATGTTGTTTTACACGTTTACCTAGATATTGTGTTGTTTGGCCAATGTATGTTTTTCCACATCCACAATCAGCTTGATAAACTAAATTTGATTGAAGATTTAAAGGTATTTTGTCTTTTAATTTTGAAAAGATGGTGTTATATAAAGTGCTATTTGCTGTTCCTACGACTTCAAAATTGAATTTTTTCAACATTTGTTTTAGTTGTTCAAAAAGACTTTTAACATAAGGTAAAGTCATGTAAATTTTATTGTTGATCTGAACAGATGCCTCACCCAAAATTGTTTTTTCCTTTCCATAAATTTGCTGATTTATTAATTTCCGTATAAAATTTTGTGGATAATTGTTTTTAACAAGAGTTTCAAAAAGTAATTTAAAATTTTTACTATGAAATTGTGAATCCGATAAGCTTAAAATTTTTTGGACCATCAAGGTAACTGTATTTCTTTTATAAGATTGGGGTAGCCATGAATTATAATTTAAATATCGACCAGACCATGTTTTTTTGTGGAACCAATCTGTTACTAATTTCCCATTACTTAAACGGTGTACGACCAGATCCAAAAAAGGTAAACAGCAATCAATCTCTGTTTCCAAAGTAAACTGTATCTTATTATTAAAACTGTTAAATTTATTAAGAAAGTCTTGAATTTTGTTTTTTGGAAAAGCAGTAAAAATGTCATCAACATATCTAAAGAAAAAGGGTGGTTTGATCTCCATATCTTTTAAAACCGTTTCTTCAATATACTCCATAACTAAATTGGCACAAGAAGGGCTAATAGGAGAACCCATAGGACTTCCAAAAATTTGTCTATAAGCTTGTTGGTTATAATTGAATTCACAGTTATTTAAAACTAACTCAACCGCTTCTACAAATTGTAATTTTGTTAATTTAAGCTTGTTAAGCTTTTTAATTTCAGTCCAATTCTTTTTCACAAGTTGAATAACAAGATTACTATCAATATTGGTAAATAAAGAAACAACATCTAATGATATTAAGATGTAGTCCTCTGACAGTTGGTATTCTGCTAGTTTATCTTTCAAATCTTTCGAATGTTTTATAAACGTATTTGTTCTTCCCACAAATTTGTTTAAGATACTTGATAAAAAGGACGACAAATTATAAAGAGGTGTTCCAATAGAACTCACGATTGGACGAAGAGGCGTACCAGCCTTATGGACTTTGGGTAAACCATATAAAGCAGCAGGGACACCATAGTAAGACCTCAACCATTTACCTTGTTGTTGAGTTATACGTTCTTCATTTTCCCAAGACATCACCATTTTATTAAGATTTAACTGAATACTGGAAGTTGGTACTTTGGAAATTTTCATATAAGTTGTAACGTCTTGTAATAAATTTTGTATTTTTAAATCATAATCATAAATTTCCAAAGTACCAACTTCCAGTATTCAGTTAAATCTTAATAAAATGGTGATGTCTTGGGAAAATGAAGAACGTATAACTCAACAACAAGGTAAATGGTTGAGGTCTTACTATGGTGTCCCTGCTGCTTTATATGGTTTACCCAAAGTCCATAAGGCTGGTACGCCTCTTCGTCCAATCGTGAGTTCTATTGGAACACCTCTTTATAATTTGTCGTCCTTTTTATCAAGTATCTTAAACAAATTTGTGGGAAGAACAAATACGTTTATAAAACATTCGAAAGATTTGAAAGATAAACTAGCAGAATACCAACTGTCAGAGGACTACATCTTAATATCATTAGATGTTGTTTCTTTATTTACCAATATTGATAGTAATCTTGTTATTCAACTTGTGAAAAAGAATTGGACTGAAATTAAAAAGCTTAACAAGCTTAAATTAACAAAATTACAATTTGTAGAAGCGGTTGAGTTAGTTTTAAATAACTGTGAATTCAATTATAACCAACAAGCTTATAGACAAATTTTTGGAAGTCCTATGGGTTCTCCTATTAGCCCTTCTTGTGCCAATTTAGTTATGGAGTATATTGAAGAAACGGTTTTAAAAGATATGGAGATCAAACCACCCTTTTTCTTTAGATATGTTGATGACATTTTTACTGCTTTTCCAAAAAACAAAATTCAAGACTTTCTTAATAAATTTAACAGTTTTAATAATAAGATACAGTTTACTTTGGAAACAGAGATTGATTGCTGTTTACCTTTTTTGGATCTGGTCGTACACCGTTTAAGTAATGGGAAATTAGTAACAGATTGGTTCCACAAAAAAACATGGTCTGGTCGATATTTAAATTATAATTCATGGCTACCCCAATCTTATAAAAGAAATACAGTTACCTTGATGGTCCAAAAAATTTTAAGCTTATCGGATTCACAATTTCATAGTAAAAATTTTAAATTACTTTTTGAAACTCTTGTTAAAAACAATTATCCACAAAATTTTATACGGAAATTAATAAATCAGCAAATTTATGGAAAGGAAAAAACAATTTTGGGTGAGGCATCTGTTCAGATCAACAATAAAATTTACATGACTTTACCTTATGTTAAAAGTCTTTTTGAACAACTAAAACAAATGTTGAAAAAATTCAATTTTGAAGTCGTAGGAACAGCAAATAGCACTTTATATAACACCATCTTTTCAAAATTAAAAGACAAAATACCTTTAAATCTTCAATCAAATTTAGTTTATCAAGCTGATTGTGGATGTGGAAAAACATACATTGGCCAAACAACACAATATCTAGGTAAACGTGTAAAACAACATATCAACGACGCAAAAAAACTAAATATTGATAATATGAGCGCGTTATCTAACCATAAAAAAAGTTGTAATTTAAATCTACCTCTGCAAAATTTTAAAATTTTAGATAGAGAGAAAAATTTAAATAAACGAAGGATTTTTGAAATGATCCGTATTAAACAGCACCCTAATTGTATGAACATACAAACGGATACCGCTTTTTTAAACAACAGCTATGATTTTGTATTAGGAATTTAAAAAAATTTTTTTTGCTACTAATAACTTGTATTATATCTATTTTATGTTACAATTTTTTCATTGTATAATTGTTTGTTTTTCTATTATTATTTCTGATTATAGTTACCGTTTTTATTTTAATGTCAAAATTTTTTTTTAAAAGAACTATTTTTTTTGTGATTTTAACGTCATTGTTGTAACATTATTACTTGATTGTTTTTTTTTTGTATAAGAATTATTATTTT
Source organism: Diogma glabrata (assembly GCA_963693315.1). Taxonomy (NCBI): domain Eukaryota; kingdom Metazoa; phylum Arthropoda; class Insecta; order Diptera; family Cylindrotomidae; genus Diogma; species Diogma glabrata. The sequence goes on from CAVNZG010000337.1 coordinate 6,733, forward strand.
TTTTTTTTTTTTGTAATATATATTATCCTTGAAGATGGTTTTTTGAATAAACCGAAACAATTGTTGGATAAACAATCATAATTATTATTTTATTTATTGGCTTTACCCAAAAAATTTTATTATTTATATAATATATACAAGCCAAATATCAAATCTTATATAAAATTCCCATTTGGTGAAAACATGGGCAAGAGAAGAAAAAATATAAACAAAAATTTTTTTAAATTTATAAAAAGAAAAACGGACAATTCTACAATGAAAATAGTAGCTCAATTTTTTAGCGAGAAATTCAAGCTAGCAAAAATCTTAAACAAAAAATACTTACTTCTTCGTTATAGAAAACAACGTGTATTACCAAAAAACAGGCGCCTTAAGAATACATCTAAAATAGATAACAAGTTTTTTGAAAATGCGGAACAACGATTTTTATTTTCCATACTTAGTCGAGAAATTACTGAAACTTTTTGCATAATAAAAAATCTTGAAAAATTAATTGAACATTTAAAAAGTTTTATTATGATAAACCTACCACCTCATCTGTCATCTGAAATCTTTGATCGAGCCGAAAAACAATTTAAAGATATTTTTGAAGAAATAAAAACTAAACATCGTCGGAAAATTGATAATCTCTTAAGACCTATGCAAACAAATTTAGTAAATGAGGTAGAAAACATCGTTGTTGAATTGGAAAGTGAAAGATCAGCTGCAGTTGATAGTCAAGTTACAGGTTTATCAGATGATAAATGGCTAGTCAACCTTTCACAAACAACAATACCAGAAAACGTTGAAAACGTGTTGAAACTTGGTGAAAAATTTGCAATTCCTGTAAATCCAAAAAGAATGCCTTTTGACAAGATAGTTTGTAGTGTTGAAAGTATTTTGCTTAATATAGATGATCATTTTGATGATTTAATGAAGTCAGATTTACGTAATCGTTTTATTAACATCTTAACTAATTTTAAACATAAACACAACCACAAGAAATTACTTTCTAATGAAGAACTTAAGCTATTACATAATATAAAAGAAACAAAGAATTTCCTGAACAATAATAATGATCTAATTTTATTAAAAGCTGATAAAGGGAATATCACAGTGGTCATGGAAAAAACTGATTATGATTTAAAAATACAAAATTTATTACAAGACGTTACAACTTATATGAAAATTTCCAAAGTACCAACTTCCAGTATTCAGTTAAATCTTAATAAAATGGTGATGTCTTGGGAAAATGAAGAACGTATAACTCAACAACAAGGTAAATGGTTGAGGTCTTACTATGGTGTCCCTGCTGCTTTATATGGTTTACCCAAAGTCCATAAGGCTGGTACGCCTCTTCGTCCAATCGTGAGTTCTATTGGAACACCTCTTTATAATTTGTCGTCCTTTTTATCAAGTATCTTAAACAAATTTGTGGGAAGAACAAATACGTTTATAAAACATTCGAAAGATTTGAAAGATAAACTAGCAGAATACCAACTGTCAGAGGACTACATCTTAATATCATTAGATGTTGTTTCTTTATTTACCAATATTGATAGTAATCTTGTTATTCAACTTGTGAAAAAGAATTGGACTGAAATTAAAAAGCTTAACAAGCTTAAATTAACAAAATTACAATTTGTAGAAGCGGTTGAGTTAGTTTTAAATAACTGTGAATTCAATTATAACCAACAAGCTTATAGACAAATTTTTGGAAGTCCTATGGGTTCTCCTATTAGCCCTTCTTGTGCCAATTTAGTTATGGAGTATATTGAAGAAACGGTTTTAAAAGATATGGAGATCAAACCACCCTTTTTCTTTAGATATGTTGATGACATTTTTACTGCTTTTCCAAAAAACAAAATTCAAGACTTTCTTAATAAATTTAACAGTTTTAATAATAAGATACAGTTTACTTTGGAAACAGAGATTGATTGCTGTTTACCTTTTTTGGATCTGGTCGTACACCGTTTAAGTAATGGGAAATTAGTAACAGATTGGTTCCACAAAAAAACATGGTCTGGTCGATATTTAAATTATAATTCATGGCTACCCCAATCTTATAAAAGAAATACAGTTACCTTGATGGTCCAAAAAATTTTAAGCTTATCGGATTCACAATTTCATAGTAAAAATTTTAAATTACTTTTTGAAACTCTTGTTAAAAACAATTATCCACAAAATTTTATACGGAAATTAATAAATCAGCAAATTTATGGAAAGGAAAAAACAATTTTGGGTGAGGCATCTGTTCAGATCAACAATAAAATTTACATGACTTTACCTTATGTTAAAAGTCTTTTTGAACAACTAAAACAAATGTTGAAAAAATTCAATTTTGAAGTCGTAGGAACAGCAAATAGCACTTTATATAACACCATCTTTTCAAAATTAAAAGACAAAATACCTTTAAATCTTCAATCAAATTTAGTTTATCAAGCTGATTGTGGATGTGGAAAAACATACATTGGCCAAACAACACAATATCTAGGTAAACGTGTAAAACAACATATCAACGACGCAAAAAAACTAAATATTGATAATATGAGCGCGTTATCTAACCATAAAAAAAGTTGTAATTTAAATCTACCTCTGCAAAATTTTAAAATTTTAGATAGAGAGAAAAATTTAAATAAACGAAGGATTTTTGAAATGATCCGTATTAAACAGCACCCTAATTGTATGAACATACAAACGGATACCGCTTTTTTAAACAACAGCTATGATTTTGTATTAGGAATTTAAAAAAAATTTTTTTTGCTACTAATAACTTGTATTATATCTATTTTATGTTACAATTTTTTCATTGTATAATTGTTTGTTTTTCTATTATTATTTCTGATTATAGTTACCGTTTTTATTTTAATGTCAAAATTTTTTTTTAAAAGAACTATTTTTTTTGTGATTTTAACGTCATTGTTGTAACATTATTACTTGATTGTTTTTTTTTTGTATAAGAATTATTATTTTTTTTTTTTTTTTTGTAATATATATTATCCTTGAAGATGGTTTTTTGAATAAACCGAAACAATTGTTGGATAAACAATCATAATTATTATTTTATTTATTGGCTTTACCCAAAAAATTTTATTATTTATATAATATATACAAGCCAAATATCAAATCTTATATATATATATATATATATATATATATATATATATATATATATGTATATATATATATATATAAATTTTTTTTTTTTGTTTTTCCGTCTCTGCTTTTTATATATAGTCGTTTAGCAAAAATATAAAAAAAAAATTTTCCGAAATTCTGAGATGAGGCACATTGCAATAGGTAGATTTTTATATGAAATCTACCTAAAAATTCAGGCTACTTTTATTGAAAAATATTTTTTTTAACTACTAACTTGAGAAATCGTCATTATTTACTCGGTTGCCCAGAAGTCATTTTTCTCAACCTAGGTCAATAATAATAACAAAACATTACCTAGGTTAATAATGACAAATTTTCCTTTATTTTTAATTGAAATGAACAAAAAAAAACAAACAAATAATAATTGCATTCCTTTATTTCGTTTTATTTGTATGAAACTAAACTTCCAGGCTACTTGATATTTTAAGATATTTAAAAAATGAAATGGAAAATGACTAATATCAAATTCTAATCAAAGCAAATATGATAATTAGTGTTAGTAGTTAAAAAAATTCTATATATACCTCGGTTGAGAACACTAATATAGACCTCGAACATTATATCCCTCGGCGCTACGCGCCTCAGGATCTAAAAGTTCTCGGTCAATAATAGCTTACTTCTCAACCTTGTTCTATAATGTACTATTATTTTAATGCTTACAAATTTTAGTTTAATATAGTAATAATTTTTTGAGAATAATAAATTTTCGTGCATCGATACAAAAACTATTGTGTGCTACTAGTGCTAGAGGGTTTGTAAAAACCTGTGTGACAACTACACGTGTGGTGAACCTCACAAGCGTTTGAAAATCCCAAACGCGTTAGTAGCAGAATACTGCGGTGCTATTGGTGTTCTAATGATTTTTCGGTATTGTTTTACCTTTTGAATTCGTGTATGAGATAAAACATATTTATTGGTGCTATCTATATAAATACATAAAAATTTATTTTTTCTACCCCTATCACAGTAAATTATCAATTACATCACACTATCCATGACATGTAAATTGATTGTTACAATAAGGGTAACGTAATGAGAATCAAAAGTGTTACGTAAAGATATATACATATATATTACCTAACAGTTTTAGAAAAATATGCTTTTTACGAACTAGAATCTATGGTAGTATTGAAATTTCCACAGCTTTCAATTAGAATAAGAGGCCTGTCTTAATGTTTAAAGAGAAAATCCGGACAAGTTGGAGTAAGAAATACTTTTTAATTTCTTTAATTTTTGTACATTTTTAAATCGTAAATCAAATGTAATTTAAATATTTCAATTCATTTTGACACAGAATAATACAAAGCCTACTACAATTTGTAAACTATTTGCATTTAATTTATAATTAGTAGCTCATTTTTTCAAGTAATTATATACGTTTGTGCATTAAAACAAAGTCGTAGAAAAAGTATATAACAAAACTTGAGCTGCAAACCATTTTCCATGCTCGTGGAAATACTGCACTCGCCGCTACGCGTCTCGTGCGCAATATTTACCCTCGCATGTAAAATGCTACTTACAGCTCTAGGTATGTAATATACTATTCTATTTTACTACTTTTTATTAGAAAATTGAGTAATTTGCAAGCTCTGTAAAACTTTTAAATAAGTGTACGCCCGCTAATTGAACGTAGATAAATAGATTGTTTGGTTTCGCAACTCTACACCAAATTACAAACAAATTTTGGTGTAAAGAGTATGTACAGATAGTTAATTTTATATGCAAGAAAAAAATTTAGTTTAACTTTTTGAATTAAAAAGTTTTATAATCAAATTTAAACTAAAATAAAATTTTATCACACAAATTGATCTGAACGGGGATCTGCTAGTGTTCGCGGCATGGTTCAGTTCACACATTTGTTGGTATTGATTTGACCAGTATAGCTGTGGAACATACCGAAAAAGATTAAAACGGCAATGCATGGATTTGTTTAGCAGAAATCAAGCAAACAGTAGGTAGGCGCTAGTGGCAAACAATTTAAATAAATCATGTTATGGAAAAGTTATAGCAGAGGCTTGTCTTTTTTAATCTCAGTAATGTGTTTATTTTTACTATAAATAATGTGCAGATCCTAAATCTAAATAATGAGAAGAGACCACCACAGAAAAATTAGGTAGGATAAGAGGGTTAATCAACAAATTTTAAACAACCAAAACTTTTTAATCAAGAACAGTTCGAGAAAACGAGAATGAGTAGCATCTATTTAACAAAATAATGAATCAGGAAGAACGACGAGGTGACCAAAGATGAGACAACAAAACCTGACTCAAGAACATCAGAAGCAGAAAAACGCCAGATGTGGTTCAGGTCAAACAGATTTAGGTTGCGGATAATATTACAGTGGATAATGCTCCTTGAGCTACAATTGAAATACAAAGCAAAATATCAAGCCTAGATCCAGATGTGTAAATAGTAATTAATCGAAAATTTTTTTTGTGCGCAATTACACAAGCACTTTTCGAACAATATCGATGCTCACTGCATGTTTTTCGATTGACCAAAAAGGATTCAATATTATATTTTTTAAAATCTGGTTCCACTGAAACAATGAGTTGTGACGGAAGGTCACACATTAAATAATTAGCCAATTTAATAAAGATTTGAAATTCCTATAGACAGACAACTTGTTCTTCAGACCACTAAGTTGTGAGTATAAAATGTTGGGCTTTATCCTTGGCTCCGCTCCCGTTAAACATAACAACTGTTGGACGATATAAAATTGCGGACACTAACATCAACCTGTAGCTCGAGTACTTCATATAAGCAAGACTCGAATCATAGCTCCGAAACACCTTCTTAGGACATAATAATTGATCTTATTACCTTCAATAATCTACGTAAAACAAATCTTTGTGGGCTATATTTTTTATACTGTCCCGACCCTCAATTTAACTTACTATCTAACTTTTACCTACTAACGTCAACTTCACAACTATAATAAGGTTTTTTTATATAAATTAAACGAGTGATCATTATGTCTCTATATGTTATTCTTTTTATATCGTATCTCGTAGAATTATAATAATGTTTTCAAAATATGGCCATCCAGCACATAGTCAAATTAAATACATCCGAATTGAATTACCATTCTTGAAAAATGTAGTTTTATCTATGTTTTTTAAATTAAAAAAAAAACACCCAAATCCACTTACTTTTACTGATAGTACGTGCATGCTGTCGTTTAACAATTTCCACCTTATGATAAAAAATAGATAGTAAAAGTATTCAAATTATTTCTTTAACAACATGTCTGAACAACCAATATAAATAGTCACCTATAGGTCTTCGAAATCAATTACAATTTCAGTTTAGACTAAACAACAACTAAGCCAACAATGAAGTTTTTAGTAGGAACTATTAATATAATTAATTAAACATATTGTTATAATTTTTTTCTTTTCATTTTAAAGATTATCTTTTTTGCTCTTGTGTCAATCGCAATAACAATGCCAACTGATGAAGTTTCTAATGATGTGACAGGATCTACTAGAATATGGCCGCGTCCAAGCCATGAAGTTGAACCAAAGCCTTGCAGCACACCTTCAAAACCAAAACCGCCCCCTTGTGGGCATAACATGGAACACAGCTGGGAAGAAAGTGAAGAAGAAAGTGAAGAGCCCAAACCCCCAAAACCACACGGACATTGTGGCGCTGAGGAAACATCAGAAGAGGAAGAGGAAGAGGAAGAAGAAGAAGGTTGTCGAGGTTGTAAATGTTCAAAAACAGTTATTTCAGATGACTAGATACTAAAATTTTTTCACCATGAACCAACATAACATTTCCAACGAGTATTAAAATAAGTTTATAAAATTTTCAATTTATATTGTATTAAGTTCATTATCCATAAAATATAACTAATCAAATTCAAGTATATTTTGCTACTAGGACGTATAGCTTTTCCAAATGCGTGTGAAGTAGCGATAACGAGGTCAGCTATCACACAAAATTGGATAAATCCTATAGCACTAGGAGCACACAATAGTTTTTGTATCGTATGCACAAACATTTGTGATTCTCAATATATTAAACTAAAATTTGCAAATATTTAATTAAAATTATTTTTACAAACCAAAGCAACAAATTTGTTTTTATATTATAAATTTGGTTATTGTCACGGGTTAACATATTTACATAATTCTAATATTTTCCAATCATGTGTGGGGTAAAAAAGCAACAAATTTGTTTTGATATTAGCTGCATTTCATGAAACAGTGTGATCCAGATCCGCTTAAATTTTGCATGCAAATTGAGATCCAACTTTGTTTTTGGATCACAAATCATGATCTAAAAATTAGTTCATGTTTGAAAATGTAGGTGAAAAAATATTTTGTATTTCGTAATTGCATTGAATAAATATATAAGGAAGCATCGCTACATGTACGTACACAAATAATCGGTGACGCATTTTTTTTTAATGTGTTCGTTAGGTTGCCACTTACTGTCAATGTCATTTCATTTGTTTACGTCGTATTTTAAAACAAACTAAACCCAGTTAGAAGTGTTATCGATCAGTTATTGATAAACACTCGATAATGCAACATCTATGTATCGATAACGCGTTATATACATCATGATGCAATATCATCGATAATTTTTGTTCAAAACTGTGGCACCACATTATCGATGAAAACTATCAATAACATACAAGCTAGCTATTATCGATAACGCAATCAATTACCTGTTACCAATGTCGTTGTCAATAACTGTTATTGAAAAGGTTATTGAATTGAAACCATTATTAGGTTTCAATACAAAATATAAATAAAAATCGGGGTGGTTTTAATTTCATATTAATTTTATTTTCATATATTTTATTTTAAAAAAGCGGTTACATATTTACATTTAAACTTATATTGAATTTATATTTTAAAAAATCAACAATTATATATTTTTATGAAATTGAAATATGTACATATATAAATTTAATTTTAGGTTATAGATTAGTAGGCACTATATAATATAAATATTAAAAAATTATGCACATATTTCTTATATATAAAAAAAATTAACATATGACTGTTAGGATTTTTGTTTTATCTAACAATATTAATTTTATAAAACACCTTAATTTTATAATATAATAATTATTACTTCATTTATATAAAACACCACAATTCACAACACCACAGTCATCACTTTTGAAATTTAACAAAATGTCCGACTTTTGCTTACAAAAGTGAGACAGCGTACCCAGATAACAATTTATAGTTTTTTCTTTGTTCTGCTGGTCGATAACAACATCAATAACGGTTGTTATCGATATTGGATTTTTAACTGGGAAGTGTTTTTTCTGAATTTTGTTCTTAAAATATAGAATTGTAATTCAATTTTATACAAATTTGTATTTAAACTGTTTTTTTCACAACAACTAATTGTGTTTATATAGTTATTTATTCATAAAAATGGCGTGCTGCATCAAAACATGTAAAAAAATTATCAAAATTACATAGCATTTTGCTGCTAAAATTACATATATCAGGTAAGGATATTTTGATAAAAAATGTTAAAAAAACAATTTAGCATATATTTTTAATATATTTACATTTCACAATGAGTTTGTGTCACAAAAATAATTATTTTCTAATTTAATTTCTCAAATGTAAAGTTGCCACAACGTATAAACAATTTTGTTAGACACGCCCATTCACAGGGATTGTATAAAGTCATTGTTTGTTATGAAAAGTGTGTGTAAAAAATATGAATTTGAATATGATCTAAATTTTAAACGGATTTGATCTAGAATTTTTAATAGTGAAATATATTGCTCAAACATATATAACCATAAGGATTCTCAATTTAACTACGATGTTTATATATTTTATTATTAGTTTATTAGTCGAAGTATGGTTAAACATAAATTAAGTTAAGTTAATTTGGTCAAAATTTAGGAACAATCATCTTTTAAAGTGGGTTTAAAGGTATTTTGGAGTATTTTCAGTATTTCCTTATACTAAACGAATGAACTTATGTTAAAGTTTTTGTATTGACCAAAAGTTCATTAAAAACACAATTTTGCTTTTATGTATTTAATGTTTAAAAATATGGAGAAAAAAATTATTAAAATAAAATCAACAAAATATATAACTTAGTCTTATTCATTATCTTTTATTTAAGCAGAAACCAGGTGAGAATACATTTTAAAACAAAATTTTGCTAAAACAACAATTAAATTAAACAAGAAATAAATAAAATCTACTTATCTCAAAGAACAGTTCATGCTGCCACCTAGGTTATGTTTGTGTAACTATATGCAAATTATACACAGTACCACCCTACGACTAAATACAAACACCCTCAAACGCACCAATATTTTAAGTTAGATTAAACTGGCCAGACGTCCCACGCTGCGTGGAAATGTCCCACATTTCACGGAGTTGTCCCACGGGCAAATCTGTCGTACGAAAAGTTCCACGAAACATATTTGCACCACAATTTCCCGCGTTATCGACATCATAAAAACCTTACACATACGTAGAGTTTCTGCAAAGTCTCATTGAAAGAAACCAATGGTTTAAAAATTGTTCTATGTATATGGTTTCACAGTTTTTGCTTTTCCGTTTTTTATTTTTAATAAAATGTGTTGTATGGTAGGAATTACAGTATATGTCAGAACAACACATCAAAACTTTTTAAGACCTAGGTCCCACATCATCATTTGTTCTAAGATGTTGATTAGGGATTGCAATCCCGGGATTAGCGTTTTGTGAATCCCACGACTGCAGCATTCATAAATTTTATTTCCTGAAAACCCAGGATCTTGGAATTTAAACTTTATGAGTCACGGGATGCAGGGATGAGTCCTGGAAGTGCCTAGTGTTCATCAACGCAAATTTTTATTTTTTTTTTGTCTTTTATATTTTTTTAAGGAATGGGTAGCTTAACTATAAATCCTATCACATACAAAATACGACATAGGCCAAAGATAAGATAGAGAAAGTTAAAATAAAATAAAATGTATTACGCAAATTTGTTTTAAAATTTGCAACAACAAAACTAAAATGGGGCTGAAAATAATCCAGCTAGTGACATATTGTTTAATCATTTCTTGTAACATTTTCCGTAATGCTTAAAGCCCATATATAGAACTATATGAATGTTCGTTTCTTCGTGCAAGAACTAGCGTGCCATCAGCAAAGAATATTCCACAGCTAAGATTGAGAGTGCTCACGTTGACTGAATACATTTCATCCGCTCACCCCCTTAATATATCAGCTTGGCTAGTGATATCTCACTGGTATTGCCAGTGGTAGGTGATATCTCACGTTAACTCGTATGTCAACAGCAGGGACTGGAGTACAGTTCTTATAATGTCATTTAATGATAGAGAACAAACCAGTGCAAATTTTTTTTACTGAAATAGTGTTTGAGTTTAACTATAACTTTCTTAGTATCTATAAATTTATTTTCTAAACTGAACTTTATACTTAAACAAACTTTTATTGTGCCTTCCCGTAGGAGTGAATTTGCAATTAACAATGGACGTTATGATATCCATAAATGTAGATACAAAAAAACATAAAAATCGTTGCATATAAACTGCTGAATTCAGCAACCTAAACAAGTTTTTTAAACCATTAGAAATGGGCAAAACTACAAGAAATATTTCATTGCCATCCCATATGCCACAACTAAAGCTTTCGATGGATGGATTGGACATTTAAACTAATTGAATCATTATTTGACAACAAATTTGAATGTGTCACAAAATCTGAAGCAGTAATTAAAAAAAAATTAATGAATCATATCCTGGATCAAATAAAACTATAATCGTCAATCGTAAATATTGTAACGGTGTATGCATCGAATTATAAAGAATTAAAATATTGCCGATTCTAGTTCGATAGTTTAGATAGCATACCGAAGCACCGTGTTGTGTCACGGTTTAAAAAATTGACTAAGCAAACTTAATTTTAATTTGAACCAGAATGTATTGGGTATTGTATGGGCCGCTTATATTCTTTAAAATGAAATAAAAGAACCCATGCTGATTTAATGCCTATCCATGTTAATCGCATTAATGCCAGAACTAGAAAGAATATTGAAGATGTATGAAGCTCTGAAGGCATATTTCCTAGTAGCTGAGAAATGTCCAATTAAAATCAAAGAATTTCGTAAAGGAAACATTTTATTTTCCCACATAGCTAGCATACTCCATCCATATCATCAAACTCATTGAGGGAAAATAATCTAGCACTATTAAAAAATTTCAAACATTAAATAATTTGAAAGAATGCTGAAGCAAAAATTAAATTCAAAATATATACCACTCGCTATAAGAAACTATAAAACATAACTTGGACATGTCGGGAAAGCTGTATTTTTAACAAATATATCTACATTTTTTGGACATTTTGATTTACAATAATAGACAATCCAGTTTTATGATATTAAAGATTAAAACTGGGTTTTTTTACAATTGCCAATCAATTGTGATGACGTTCAAGCCACTTTTTCAGTTGCAGTCGCTCTTGCGTTCAAACGTTCGGTGTTTTTTTTAAAACCAACAATATGGCGATTTTTCTCCTACTGTTTTTTTAAGGCTATGATTGGTTTAGAAAAACACCGAACGAATGGATGCATGTAGGACTGCAACCGAAAAAGCGGCTTCATACGCACTTTGAGTTTATTTATACATAAAAATATTCCGTATCTTGGCATAAGTGAAAATTAATTGTTGGGTAATTTATGAAAAATATGTAACGAAAGACTTAAGAATTGGCACGATGAGTCTATTTCTACAGACATGTGATCTCTTGTAAAAAATAAATGATATAAACCGATAAAGCGGTTTTCTTCCATTTCCTTTGCGGTTTTTGAGAGAGAGTTAATGGGTTTGGGCTTTGAATCTTCTTTTCCGAAAGAAATGGAAGTCGGCTTTTACGTTTCGCCATTTGAGGAGGATGCATTATCTATCGTTTGTAATAAAGAACGTTTAATCTAACGTTTTTTTGTAAAGACACAAAATCGAACCTTTAGTTTTCTTTCCTTAAGATGAAGAAGCAAAGCATATCGTTTTTATTCGAGCGTATCGTAAGTTGCAAAATAAAAATACTTTGAAAAAACCGCTTTTAAAAAAATTCTTTTAAATAGAAAATGCTTATAAAAATAAAATAAAAAAAAGTCCAAGCGGCACATATATCCGCTAGAAATAGGTAGATTACGAGATCAGACAGTTTTGTGTGCCAGTAGAATCTGATGTATCAGATTAGTTTAAACAACACAAACTAATTTAAAACAGATGTCGAGCAAATTTTATAAAGAAAATTAGCTACATATAAGCAAAACTATATCTATTCAATTTTGCATCAAAAAAATATCAAATCGACTACAGAACATGTGTGTGACAATTTATGACACAAGCCTACTCTATATCATATGTCGTCCAATTACTGCAAAATATCAAAATAGTTTATTTCTAAAAAAAAAATTAATTTCTTCTATTCAAACCTTTTTATTTTTTTTTCATTGACTGTTATAAGGTTTTTGGAAATTGTAGTTATGGATTGTTGCAAACTTTTTTGTTGAAGCCAACAAGTCAAAAATCTCGAACTGCAGAGGTTTATATTTATAAGAAACGGATTAAAATGTTACCACAGATTCTAAATTTATGAAGTTTTTAAAAATATTAGTATCCAAACGGCCGTTATAACGGATTAAAAAAACGAATTTTTTTCTAGTATAAAGCTCCTAGTTATTTACCCATGTGTCAGATTTTTCTGATTTACGAACTTGTCCAAGATATTAACAAAACACACATGTTTACGGAAGGTTTTTTGATCTGGCTCCACAAATGCGACCGTGAAAGTGCCGATTGATTCAAACGCATTTGGTGTTTTACAAGCTTTTTTGTTGGAGCCACTCACTCAGAAACCTTCAACTGCAGAGGTCTTTTTTTTAAAAGAAACTGATTAAAAAGGTTTTAAAGATTCTAAATTTATGAAGTTTTTAAAAATATTAGAATCCAAACGGCCGTTATAACGGATTAAAAAAACGAATTTTTTTCTAGTATAAAGCTCCTAGTTATTTACCCATGTGTCAAATTTTTCTGATTTACGAACTTGTCCAAGATATTAATAAAACACACATGTTTACGGAAGGTTTTTTGATCTGGCTCCACAAATGCGACCGTGAAAGTGCCGGTTGATTCAAACGCATTTGGTGTTTTACAAGCTTTTTTGTTGGAGCCACTCACTCAGAAACCTTCAACTGCAGAGGTCTTTTTTTTAAAAGAAACTGATTAAAAAGGTTTTAAAGATTCTAAATTTATGAAGTTTTTAAAAATATTAGAATCCAAACGGCCGTTATAACGGATCTAAAAAACAGAGTTTTTTTCTAGTATAAAGCCTCTAGTTTCTTAACCATGTGTCGGATTTGGCTGATTTACGAACTTGTCCAAGATATTAATAAAACGCACATTTTTAGAAAAGGTTTTTTGATCTGGCTTTACAAATGCGACCTTGAGAGTGCCGGTTGTTTCAAAAAAAATTTTTTTTTGAAAATTTTTTTGTTGGAGCCGCTCACTCAGGAACCTCTAGCTGCAGAGGTCTATTTTTAAAACAAATTGATAAAAAAAATTCCAAAAATTCTAAATTCGTTAACTTTTTAAAAATATTAGTATCCAAACGGCCGTTATAACGGTTATAAAAAATCAATTTTTTTTTAGAAAAAAGGCTCTAGTTCCTTAACCACGTGTCGGATTTTGCTGATTCACGAACTCATCCGAGATATTAATAGAACACATATGTTCAGAAAATTTTTTTTATCTCCCTCAACAAATGCGACCGTGAGAGTGCCGGTCGTTTTCGTTATATCTCATATCGTGTATATCATATATAGTCGTTTGGCACAAACATTTTTCCGAAATTCCGAGATGAAGCCCATTGCAATAGGTAGATTTTTATATGAAATCTACCTAAAAGCTTACATTTCTATGAAAAAGGAAGGTTGAATATTCATTCCCTTAGTTTACCAGAAATCAATCCGTCTACAGAGAGTGTATTCTCCATTGTTAATAAGTATAAAACTTAATAAAAGTTATAAACATTTATGTTGTAAAACATCATATATGTTTTGTTATTTTTTAATTAGCTCTTCATCATAAAATCGACATAATTTGACCGTCCCACGATCTTGCAATAAAAATTTCAAATTGGTTAGTATTTTAGGAATTGTTGCATTTTGTCCCACATTTTAGTGATTAGACTCTGGTCAGTTTAAAGTTAGATGCTTCACTCAAAAAGTCTAGTTACTCTTCCTTAGATATTTATTCAATGCATAATTGGTATAATAAAAAAAAAACAGAAAATTAAAGAACCTAACACATCCAAAACTAATATAAATAAAAATTATAAATAAAAAACTAATAAATTTAATTTGAAAAGTTTATTCACACAAAATTATTTGGGATGTTCATCAAAATTGTTTAAAAAATTTAATTTGAAGAAATGTAAAAACAAAATTAATGACATATAAAAAAAGAGAATATCATTTGAGTAGTCCCAAAATTAATATTCCAATGTAATTTTGAGTAGTACTTTTAGGCAATTATTATACCAACCGGACTCACCCATTATTACATTTTTGTTTCGTATTATGAAACATGACCTGATCTGGATCAGATCATGCGTCAAGAAATGCAGCTATTATAAATTTGGTTGTTGTCACGGGTTAACATAAATTTACATAATTCTAAATATTTTTCAATCATGTGTGGGATAAAAAAGTATATTACTTGCTAGTGATCGCTCGTGGATATAACGTTCACACATTTGGTAAACCCATTAACATCAGTACGACACAACAATTACTGTATCAAATGCACAAAAATTTGTTACTTAATTATTTATAAATTGAATACAAATATCCATTCATTACAATATTAAAAATTTAAAATATTTTTTAAATTGAAGCACCCAGCTTTTTATATGCAGTACGTTTGTTGCCAAGGTTTAATATATGTGTTTAGTTGTTGCCATGGTAAACACCTTTTTTTACTTTTATAGGAGAAAATTGAGTATACTACTTACCTACTACAACAAAGCTATTTTAATTAAATAAATGTTTGCGGTGCAGTTTTCTGATGTCTATACAGTAATGAACAAACTTAAAACTAAAACTTGTGTGCATGAGATACGAAAGTAAAATTCAATTTTAGATGTTCAACTTTACTTGAGTTTCTGCAAAAAGACGACCGAAAAATTCGACATCTTTTTCGAGTCTTTCACGGGAATGTCATTGAGAACTAATGTTAGATTTGAAGTTCAAGCGAAATTGCTCTGAACGAATTTTCTGGCTTCAAGCAAGTTAGAGGATACTCAGTTTTTCCTTTGTTTTGAATACCCGCATTTTTTTGTCGAAATTTTCTCTCCAAATCTTTAAACAGGCTTTTGCTAATAGAATATAGTGATTGTACATATTTGTTTGAGTGTTGTTTTGTTGTTGAAATCCGTAGACTCATTCAAGCATGCGAAAATCAGTAGGATATCAGATCAGATATCACCTCAAATACCTTATGACGACTGGGATGAGTCGGAGATCACAGCCAAAATTTGAATTGAAAGTAACTGTGATGAGACTGAAGCATGTTAGGCCTCTTGATTTAAATGGTCAAACTCTTTGGGTATAACCTTTGATACTAGTATGCAGCAGCCAAATTCTGTAACTGTGAAGCGGTGAAGTGATAAAAATTTCTTCGTTTCTTTTCATTAAAAAACTTATCACTTCACCGCTTCACAATTACAGAATTTGGCTGCTGGTAATATTAATTGTTTACAGTCTGTTAATAAATGTCCTTTGTTATTCATATATCTCTCAACTTGCATTCAATAGTTGATCAGCGTACGATAAAGTAGCAACCTATAAAACAACTGGCGGATGGTTCGCAGAACCATTATAATGGTTCTCTGTATACTATTCATAATTGTGATTGAAAACCACTAAACATGTTAAACAAATAGTGACCTACGTTAATAAATTATAGTTAGGATACATTTTGCTAAGCGTGAGTCGAGGCTTAGTAGTCAGCATTTGACGAAACTATAACCTCGTTTAGAGCAATTGAAATTAATTAATAAAACAGGTAGTACGCCAAGAGCAGTTCACCAATTATGGAAGATAAGCTGAAAACGATCAAATACGGGTAGGCAAATTGATGTCGAAAAAATGGTGGTTCAGACCGGTCTTTTATGATCCAGTTTATAACTGGGCACGAACAAACGAAATCAGATCCAACCCTTCGGATTGGAACATGTAGCTCATAGAAAGTAGAACAAACAGTTTTAAAAGTATTTGGATCATCAATATCCTCTTAAGGTAGGGATGGAAACAAACACCTTGTAATATTTGGACTTAAATAATTAAATATTACTTTTAATTACAAAGCCATGTTTTAGACATAGTAGTTGTCTCGGCAAATCGGTGATCGAGTACATGGCAACCACTGTTAATGTTTTTAACTAGAAATAGAGTGACAAACGTATAAAAAAGGGTATTTCTATATATCTGGATATATCTGTTTAATACAGTATACAGTTTAATACATAACATAAACGCTACTCACACCTGCAAACAGTTTTGATTTTGTTCATCCATAGTAATTGTGTAGTACCACAAGCAATGCATGGGGACGTGAAGCAAATTAATATTAACCAAAACTATCAAATAATTTAAGGTGTTCAAATCAAAATCACAAAAATCTTATTACATATTTTATTGTGAACGATGTTGATATAGTTTTGTCCTGTCATTCTACATAATGATATCAGCTTATATTAAGTGCGTTCGATTTGACTGAAAAAACAACAACAATTGCATATAATTTTCCAGTTGTTTCAGTTGCTTCAGTCAAATCGAACACGACTATTATTAACAGAGGAACAAAAATATATGTAAGTTTGGTTTCATTTTTTCTTGTATAATTTCTTATTCGACGTCTTTCATCCAACGATTAAATAATAAATTTCATTTCGATTTCTATATTTAAAAGTAAAAATAAAGTTACAGTAAATAAAACGAACATACTCATATTAAATTAATTGAACCAGTTTTGTGTTTTAAATTGCATTAATCTTTCCAATTTTATTAAACGAAAGCGACATTGTATAGTAGGAAACTAAAGGTCAAAAGTAAATTTTAATAGCAAAGGCATTTTACACAAAAATACCAAAAATATATTTTGTATTGAAACACGAACTGTCCAACATTCCAGTTTCATAAAAATAATCTATATAATCAGAGTATCGGGAGTAAGATTGTCTTTTGAACATTACTATGGAACAAGAAAGCAAAAAACAAACAATTCTAACCAAGATACATACACTACCAAAATTATAAATGTTTACATTTTTTCATAACCCCACTAACACTAATTAGAAACCAGCAAGTACTTTCATAATATAAAAACTATTTAACAGAATTCCAAACAATTTTTGTTATTGACATTTTTTGTAAGGGGAGTTTTAAATACATAGAGTAATTCTCAAGGATATATTTAAATATAAATTAACTACGATAAATTTTTTTCGATCAAGAAAACCAAAACTGCTTAGCTATTAGTTTGTAGGGGTGAGACTTTTTGATGCCCGTATCAAATCCCACATCAATTCAACACAGATTAGAGCTGTTTTTCTGCAGGCGAGGTAAAGGCCGAGTATGGTAACACAACGTGTTTCATAATGAATTCATGAGTTATAATCTGCATTCAATACCAAATTCTATCTGCTGTTATAAATTTATAAATTATAAAGAAATTGAAATAAATTTAAATAAAATGTTGGTATTTTTAAATTAAATAGCGTTTTCAATGCGTTTTCATGGCAACGATAATTTTATTGAAACAAGAGACGTTTGTTCGGTTGTCATCAGTTAGGCTACGTACACAGTGAAAGCGGTTTTGCGCAAAGCGGTGCTGAAAGCGTAAATAGATACAAAACTGCACGCGTATAATTAAATGAGAATGTTCACAGTAAAGCGAAGCTATCTGCTGCGCGTAGCAATATTCGCAAACGGTTTGCTATGAAAATGCTCTGTGCAGTTTTTGAAGCAGAATAGCATGCGTTTTGATTAGTTTCGTGTGAATTAAAATATAATCAAATGTTTCCATAGCATTCTAGTATAGTCATAAAATTTTGTTTTATCCTCCCCTTGATTTTTTGGTCAAAATTAATATTGCACAGTTTTAGACTTATTTTCAAAAATGTGAACATTTTTTCCTGTTCCTCTAAGCAATATCAATAAAAAATATTTTGGAAACGCTACTTTTATACTTAATTCGGCACAGTAAAGCCTGAATTAAGAGAAAAGTTATAACAGTTAATAACCAAATAGATGCGGCATATTAGAGAAGTAAATATAAAGTGAGTTAGAGGGAACTACTAAATTTTTTAATAATTTTTAGCCAATGAGATGAACCAATAGGTGAATGTAAAAACATTCGTTTATTGGGTGTCACAGTTTCAAATGACCTACTCTGGAACGATCATGTAATGGCGATGGCAAAAAGCGCGTCTAAAAAACTCGGCCTCCTAAATAGATGCAAAAAATTTTTCACTCCATACCAATTGCTCCATGTTTATAAGTCCTATATTCGTCCCTGTATGGAGTACTGCTGTCAAGTTTGGGGTGCTGCCTCTGTTTCCATCTTGGCCCTCTTGGACTCTGTTCAAAAGCGAGCTATACGAATTGTAGGTGATCGAACTTTGACATCACAACTTGATTCCCTACAACATCGTCGCACTGTTGCTGACCTCGTTGTTTTTTACAAATATCGTCATCAGCAGTGCTCAGATGAAATCAGCGGCATCATGCCTCAAACTTATTCTTACCCCCGTTCCACTCGGCAATCGGCTGCCGCAACCAGTGAAACGGTAAAGATCCCGCGCTGTCATACTGGCAGATCGCAGAGAGACTTCTTTGTCCGAACTGCGTACAAATGGAATAGTTTGCCGGAACACTTAGTCTCAGGTGGCTTCAACCCACAGATGTTTAAAAAAAGCGTTAATCTACACCTCAGAACGCCAGTTGTTGTGGGACCCAGGTCTAGACCTAGGTCTTAAAAGGTATTTATGTGTTGTTGTGACACATATTCTAAACCCTATTACACAACACATTTTATTAAAAAAAAAAAAAAAAAAAAAAATGGAATACTGTCGATTTAGAGTACATTAATCGAAGCAATGTATCCTTTTTTCTCCATTTCTAAAATTTAATTTTTAAACAACAACAAAATTCAAAACAAAATTATTTTTGTAAATGATTTCCTTCTCTCATAATTTGATGATGCTAAATAGCTATACCAAATTCTGATGTTTCGTTATGGTAAATAAAAATGTCAAAAGACAAATTTTGACAATTAATAATTTGCATCTATCATTATTTCGTGGTTTCGTACAAAGCCTTTGATACTAAAATTTCAGCGTTTTCAATGCAACGATAAAAAAATAAACAATTTAATAAATTTGGCGCATACTATGGGCTTCATTTATAAATAAAGCCCATCCTGGATTTCGTTATGGTACTCAAATTTGTTAAGTATATAAATGTGCCATTACATTACTCAAATCGACGTTCATAAAGGTGATATTATGGGATGAGATGAGAGCAGACCAGGCGCGCAAACGGAAAAGGTTTTAGCGGGAGAAGATGACGGATCCAACTAAAACATTCTTGTCAAACAAAATTTAAAATGAAAAATGATCTTTAGAGAATATGCTTTTCTAGATCTGCAGCGAAATTCTGTAACTGTGAAGCGATGAAGTGTTAAAATTTTCTTCGTTTCTTTTCATTATAAAACTTATCACTTCACCGCTTCCCAATTACAGAGTTCGGCTGATTAAGTAACTGTGAAGTGGTGAAGTGTTAAAAATTTCTTCATTTCGATTTTATCATTAATTTTTTATCATTTTACCATTTTGCGATTCTATATGCGATATGAGTGTTAAAAAATCTAATAACAAGCCCCGCACTGTCAAACTTCAAGAATACATAAAACTAAATGTTTATTTTAACGTTTAACACAATTTAAACGTAAATGTTTACAAATTTAAATATATATAAATATTTTAGAAATTAAATTTGAAAAATTAGTCTGTATTTAATTTAGAAATGCAATTTTAAAAAATCAAATCGCATCTATAAAAGCCCACTACATCTTTTATTAATTTTTCTCTCATAGGCAATGGTAGGTTATAGTAGAGAATAATAGAATTGAACAAGTGAATGTAGTTAAGTATTTGGGTATTTGGAATGATCGGCACATGAACTTTAAGAAACACATGGAGTTCCTGGCCGATGAGTGTAAGAAGAAACTGAATGTGATCAAAAGAGTGAGCAAACCGAAATGGGGAGCTCACCCTGGTGTGACTGACATGTTACGAAAGGCGTTAGTTTCCACAAAAGTTGCGTATGGAATAGGAGTGTGTGGTAATGGTTCTGTAGTTGGTTTTCGTAAGTTGATGAAAGTCGAGAATGAATGTGTGAGAGTGGTATTGGGGACGATAAATTCGACTCCAATCCACTGTCTTTATTCGGAAGATGGTGATTCACCTCTTGATTATAAGAGCGAGTGGATCACAGTACGTGAGATAGTGAGAATGAAGACAAAGCAAAATCAACTAATTGAGGAAATGTTGACAAGGTTACAGAGTCAACCCCCTTTTAAGAAAACCTATAAGGCCTCCATTTTGAGCGAAAACTTAAACGAGTTTTCTTTAATTGGAAACATTGGCCGGGGGTGAAGCCTACTAACCTTGTAGTATGTTTGGAATTTGGGAAACTTAGTAAGCATGAAATGAATGAAACCATAGTTAAAAGACTGTGGTTGAGTGTGACAATGACGTATCATGCATATTTCGCTGTTTATACAGATGCTAGTGTAAATGAATATGGATGTGGAATAGGCGTGTTCAGGCCTGTGATTGATTATGAGAGTTCTTTAAAACTGGAAAACAAAATCTGTATAATGAATGCTGAATTGATTAGAATGTATGAAGGTATCAAGTTGGGAATAAATGAGAGGAAAAGGAGGATAGTAATATTCTCCGATTCCAAGAGTGGAATGATCTTGCTACAAAATGGAGGTGGTAGCCAAGGCAATGTGTATGTGGACATGATATATGGGCTAGTGATAGGAAATCAGTGTGAGGTGTCCATTCCATGGATACCATCGCATTGTCTGATCACTGGGAATGAAAGGGCCGATATGTTAGCGAAAAGGGGAAGCATGAACGAGCAAGCCATTGTGTATGAAAAGAAGGATGCAAGAGATGTACTTAGGATGTTTCATCAAATGATCTGGCATAAATGGGAGTGTGAATATGAGAATAAAAGTCCAGTGAAAGGCTTAAAGTACAGAGAGCTAGTGAGTATTCCTTTGAGAAAACCTTATTATAAGGGCCTCAAGGGAAGTACTAAAATGATAAGAACGATTGAAAGGATACAAATGAACCATGGCAATTGGAAGGAATGCTTGTTAAAACGTCGTATGAATAGAAATAATTTGTGTGAAAGATGTTGCGTGGTGGAGGATATTGAGCATCTGATTCTGGTGTGCCCTAAGTACGACCAGATCAGATCGCAATTCAACACATTCTTGAGTGGAAGACAGTTGAATGAAATCTTAAAATTAGATAGAATGGGAATTAAAGATGTATATGAGTTTATCAGAATGAGTGGAATAGAAGTGTGAGAGTGGTGTGAATAAGTCGATCTAAGAATGAGAATTTATGTGAATGGACAAGTTTTATTTATGTTGAAAAGAAATTTTTTAACATTTTACTATTCTTCTTTCTTTTTGGTATATCCTTATTCATATTTGGTATATCCTTATTCATATTTGGTATATCCTTATTCATATTAATTATTATTTTTACGTATTTTTATTTATTTTTTTGGAGATTCACATTTTATGTATTTTTTCCATTTATGTATTTTTTTAAAATTTGTTATTAATTTGTAAATTTGCAATTGATCGGTGATATAGCTCCAATGAAGGAGCTAAGCCATAAATAAAAATATCTGCATGTGTTTACTTTAAAATTTGTGAAAAACAAAAAAAAAATGACGATTTTTGAGATATTAGCTTTGAAGTAAACCAAGGTTTAACGCGCCGCCTAGCGGAAAAGAGAAAAATTATTAATTTCCAATTTACACATTTCGGTTATTCAACTATTTATCTCTTTATTTGCCAAATTATACGTAAATCGCATGAAATTTGTGGTACCTATTAACAAAACATTGACACCATTTCCAAAACTACATGAAAAGGCCTCAAAAATTCAATCGCGCATAACTTCGATTCAGAGTACTCAAAAAATAAAACCAAATATATCAACATTTCAGATTTTTTAAAAATAGTCGAGTTTTTTTCGATGTGCGTTTTCAAAATAATAATTTCAAAATAATGATTGACGTCAACAATCAATGTCAATAACAGCAAAAGAAACGATTTCATTTTATTGGCAAATAAAAAGTCAGTAACTTTATAATTTTAAAACTTCGCTCACTTAGATATTTTTACGATGAAGTGATAAAAAATTTATCACTTCACCGCTTCACAGTTACAGAATTTGGCTGCTGGTAAACATTTTTATCATTTGAATTATTATTATTCGAATTTTCATCTATGAAACATTATTTTATTCAACTTCTAAGATGTAAGTTAGAGGGGTGTATGGACCGTAGCACCGCCCCTTCCTACTTGTGTACGCGCCTGGAGCAGACAAAATATAACTAACACTTTCTGCCGTCGGCAAAAAGCATAATTTTACATCAGAGATTGAAACCATCAATTATTTTTAATCTAATAATGTAATGTAATAATTTAATGTAATCAATTAAGAAAAAAATTACAAATGTGGTTTGTGGTATAGGTTTTTTTCTAAACGATAAGTTTTATTTTTGGATTCGGTTTTGTTTGTTCTAAACAATCAATTTTGGTTTTCATTTCGATTTTTCTAAATTGTCAAGAAACAAAAATATTGTCAAAAAACAATGCCAATGTTCAAAATCTTTAAACATTAAATTTATAAACTGATAATTATTACACATTGTTATGATTCCACATAATCGCAATGAAATACAAAACAATATTATATTCAACCTCAATTTCCTCTATAAATTTCCTATCAATTTCCTCTATAAAACAAAATCAACATGAAATAAATTTAATCAGAATTTCTGGAGCTTTTTTGTAAAGAATGGAATTACCTAGACTATTTAAGAAATTTAGTTAGATGTGACAGTTAAAGTTTAAAAATTTAATTGAATAACCCATACAAAGGAGGTACCAAGTGGGTTTTCATTATATAATAAAAATTTATTTTGGTTTTAATTGCAAAGTTTATGACTTCTAGGTTATCAAAAAGACGGGTTTTCTCAATAGTGTGTGCTTGATATCATTTCAGAAGATTTTAGAATTTATATCTTGTGCAATATGTATTGCGAAATACAACCAACATTGATAGTTTTCGTCATATTCTAATTCAAAAAAAGTAAAATACATCGTCTTATCAAATAAGCAACACAAAGTTTAATTGGAGATATAACTATCCCTATTTACTGCAAACCATTTAACTGCCTATATACTATTTCATTGGCGAGAGGTGTTTTAAATCAAAATATAAGAGCGCAAAACTCATTTTGTTTGAGAGAGTCGAAAGTCTGGTTAACAACGAATATCTTTAAAGCGAATGTATTAAACTTTCATCATTTCTCCATTCGTGCCGAATTCAAAGGTGCTGCCACACGGTTTAGCTGAAAACCGTACTTATATTTTCAAAATAAAAATGTTGATTTTGACAACAAAATGTATAAAAAGATCTTATATAGTACGCAAATGAGCATTGCTGCCGTATTTTGAGCGATGTAAATGATTATGTATGGGTCGAGTATCCTCTCTAGCATTTTATTGGATGTTCAAATGAAATAGAACAATTTGAATAGAATTACAGATATAACTATTTCAAGCATGATCCAATTGTTTAAACGCCAAAGTAACTTCTAAAATGATTTAAGTGTGACCACTTCGCAACGGGTGTGTCAACCCTGCGTAGTCCAATCTCTGCTATTGACATTCGAATTAAAGTGAAATATCCCATATAATTGACAAAATCAGATATCTCTAGCCACGGTTATAGCCATAGGTTATAGTATAAGAGTGTTGGTGAGTAAGTAAGCCCAATTCAGTCGACGGTTTCATCCACGCTTGCTCGAACAAGTGAGTTTTACTAAAACTATTGTAATGTTCATTACACAAAATATTTAACATAAATAAACAAATAATACAACAATATTATGGCTCCTTAACAGAAAGATAATTAAATGTTGAGATCGAGAATATTTGCAGAAAAAGTTAATTTTCCTTTACTGGAATAATGTACTCAAAAAACGCTATAGTTATCTCAACAGAACAAACGTTTAACGCTTTCCCTATCACTTTTATTTTTTATCTGCAAGATCTATCTTGTCCAAAACGATCACTTAATAAAAATAAATTTAATAGAAAAAGAAATCAAACAACTTTTTCATGAGTAATTGAATATCGATTAGATGATTAGAAAATTAATAAAAAATTATTCTTTAAATATCTGCCGGATATTCAGAGAAATCCACCTTTATTTAATTAATCATTGATGGTGAAAATGTTTAATTATTGTAGGCTCATAAACCAATTAATAACCAAAATGTAAATTCGTGGAAATTTTTGTACTTTTCTCTGAAATACGGAACCTTTTTTATATAATATCTATGGTGGCGATTCACCGAATATTTCATGCTTTCGAATAATAATTAAGGGGGTTTGTCTAATATTTTACCATCATCTAACTTTCATTAAGATTGTGATGAAATAACTCCAAACACTGCTAACCGCATTTATTGCAATAATGAATCAAAATGCGAATTAAATTAAAATATAAATTGAACATCGCGACACAATAAGGAATTCGTTACAAACAATTAACCATAAAAACGTTGTTCACGATTCGTATTATCTTTTATTGATGATTTCTTTACACTTTTTACTGTTCAACCAACAAATAATATTTATGTTTGAGGTTTAAGCATTTCTATTAAAATTTAAAGTCGTTATGTACTTTTAAAACATTTTTAGGAAATACCATTTATTATGTCTCAAAAGGTAGCAAATTAGAGCGCACTCTTCCCCTCCGCTTTGAAAGACAAAAATCATTTCAAGTATTTATAAGTTTAAAACAAGAAATTCATAAAATTATGTTAAAAATTAGGTTATAATTCAAAAATAGAATTATTGTTTATCGTACCTGTAAACACCGGTTCGACTCTGCTATTCTATTAGTTTAATCGATTCCAAGATTTTAGTCAGCAAAATTTGCTAAAACGGGAGATGACGATTAAGTTAATACGGTTGCAAAGAAGAGGACGACTAGGTTAGTTTGAACTAAATTGACTGTTACTGTACTGTAATCAAAGTCTTCCTAAACCAAACTGTAGTGTAATAGGAAATAGAGAAATTACATAAATGTGTCAGAAAAAATAAGCCGTACAGTTTCATAGTATACCAACTACTACATAGTGACATTGGTGGGATAATTAGCATTATGTCTGATATAGACACATCACATATCTGTAAAGAAGAAAAACTAAAATAAGATTTTTGTGATTATGACTAGATCAGTCATAACCTAAAAATCTTACTCCGCATCCATTAATAAAAAGTTTTGTGTTATAGGAATTGCAATATGTGTCACAGCAAGACATAGATACCTTTAAGACCTAGGTTCCATGAAAACATGCATTCTGATGTGTTGTTGGACGCTTTTTTTAAATGTTTGTGAATTGAATGGTTTCAGTAAAGTTCTGGGCAGAAACATTTACACCGCCAGTATAAAAACCATTCAACCAAAAACCATGGTTGAAAGGGAAAGCCTGGTAAAAAAAATTCGGAGAGCATTGGTGTCAATTTCTGAAAAGTCAAACATTTTACGGGATTTTGAACAGTATGATAAATGATGTGATTAAATAGTAATCAAAATTTCCAGTACTACCCTTATCGACGTCGACAGTCGTAATATCTGGCATAAATGAAATATAGAGATCTAGAAGAAAGTATTTGTTACCGTCATTACGAGGAGTGAAAGTTGGGCTTTTGCAATTTGAAACAGGCCCTGTGATGCGGCACATATATCTGCTAGTCTTCGATTGTTGTCGGCGTCCAAAAAATTCCTAACAACGGTTTTATGTGAACGTCAAAATTACTGGTAACAATAGCCTTACAATTAGAACATTTCACTTTAATTTTGTCCACAATATCAGCTCACATTTTTATTAGAAACCTACAAAAATTCACACATAACGGCGGATGGAGGCCTTTGAGGTGGGAAAAATAACTCAAAGCAAATAACATTTGTTTTTCTATTTCACGAAACCCAGATAAAACTGAATTACCGGATTACGCATAATTTTACAAAAGTCAAGAATAATATAATTATCAATTCGTGGCCCGCAGTACAACTCACGACGCAATCTTTATTTTTATTTCGTTTTTCTAAATCTTATTTAAAGTAACAGTTAAAAAGTTTCAAGCAGTTTCAACCTAAAATAACCGAAAATATAAGATAATTTTACAAATGTCTATATGGATGCTGAATTATCCAATATAGTCTTCTGAAGTGAAGAAAATCAGTCAATATGATTCATATTCTTCATCTAACGGATTGAAGCAAATTTTACAAATGTTCATATTTGGCTCAAAGTCCATCCAAGCTCACTTTTTGAGAAAGATAAAATATTCAAAACAAGAACAAATTTTGAATGTTCACTTTACACAACACCAGTCCATTCAACTCTTAGTTCACATTTAACGAACGTCGCAATATTTTATAAGTGCTTAGACGATTCCAAATCAATAAAAATTATTATTTGTGCTTGAACAAAATATTCAAAACTAAAATAAAGTCTACATCCAACCAAATCGATATGTCTTTTGAATTCATCAAAAATTCCTATTTGAGTTTGAGAAATTAAATGAAACCAATTTTTTCTCGCCCTATTCACTTTTGGCCAAAACGAAAATAAATCTAACAATACCTATTCACAGAGCTTTCACCAATCTGTTTCTTGATCTTCATCAAACGAATTGTGCCAAATGTGTATAAATACCTAGATTATTCCGGATCCACTCAAAATTGCTTTTAAGGCAAGAATAGTTGATTATGCACCAACGGATAGCAGTACATATTGTTCTATCGAAGTTTCATATCACTGAAGTAAATAACATACTCTCTCCCGATTCGTAAAATTTTTCTACTCGCTTGTTTAAAAAAAACAATAGTATTTTATTGGGTTAGTGTTTATTGATATATTTTATTTTTGAGTAAGAGTATAAAATTCATTAAACACGAAAATACTATATTTTATCCTTCCAACAAAGTAACATGTTTTAATTTAAATTAAATTGTTTTAGAATTCATAGATAAAAAAGTCGGACAAGTTCGAATATAGCTCTCTCGTCAAGGGTTCCGTGTTTATAATATTCTACGAGAATATTTCTTCTCAAAAAACAATTTTGAAATAAATCAAAACCGTTGTCTACACAAAGTACAATAAAAATTATTTTGTACTGGAAAAAAAATCATATGTCACCTTTCATAGGACACTCGTCAAGGTCAAAAATAATTTTTTCCAAAATTTCTATTTCCAACCCAAATAACATTTCAATTGATAAACCGACCGCTATAATTTTCATTTAATCTTTACAGCTGTAAATTTTTTTAATTTCAATTTTTTACTTTTGTAATGTTAGAAGTTAAAGGGGGATAGGAACAAATTTCATTTTTGAAAATAAGTCGAAAACTGTGTTTTCAAAAATTACAAGAAAAATTGTTTCGCACTAGAAACAAATTCACCTTTCATATGAAACCACACTCGTCAAGGCCAAAAATAATTTTTTTCAAAATTATCACCCCTTCCAAATAACATTTTAAATGATTAGGAGCTGTAGAAAATTTCAAGTTGATAGCACTTATAGTTTGTGAGGAATTCGATTATGTAGAAATTCGAATGGACATCGAAGTCTCACAAAAGGTTACCGTTTTTACTTTTTCAAAGTACAGAAACCTAAAAGACTAAATGATTATGAGAAAACACAATGAGTTTTATTCGATTTATTTGTCGACTAATATTAATATTAAAAGTCGACTAATATTAATTACCTATGCAATAAATTCAAAAAATTAATGTTTATTGCACGAGATGTGAAATTAACCAATGATAGCCCAACAAGTCGTCGCACATCAACTGCAATAAGCAACATTGTACGTGTTGCACACAAGATTTTCTATAATTATTTATATTAAATTTAATCATATAGGCAGTAATATTGTAATATACTTATTACGCACTTGTACGTAATGAAATAACAGACAATCCCAATGTTACCATAATAACGGTTTTCCTGAACAACTGATCAAATCCTTGACAATTATACGCAGCGCATAAGAAATCCGAGATTTTTTGGTGCACACATACGAGATTTTTTGGTGCAGTAAAAACCTAAAATCGAAACAACGTCTTCATTTGCGCACTACCTAATGCTCTGGCCATTCAAATTCATGTTCCGGATCTAAAGGATAAAAAAAACTTTAACCAGATTTAAAAACTTTTTGTTTTGAACGGAAAAAAAATTCGAGCAATGGCTTCACATCAAAAGATTCAAACAAAATTTAACAAAAGTCACATTTGGTGTCATTAAAATAAAAAGCAGGGTTGTAACGTATAATACGGTAACGTATAAAACACGTATTATACGTACGTATAAAAAGTATAAAACGTACAGTATAAAACTCACAATTATTTACGTTTTATACCGTATAAAAGTAAAATCCTTAATAAATAAAAATACATTTATATAACATTATCGTGGGCGTATTATTCATCGTACTCGTGATCTTTAATATTTATAAAGCCTAGATTTCGGGACTAATAGGAACATCTGCTTTAGAAAATATAGCGTCGTCATGATAATTTCTTACCCAACTATTCCTATGAGTTCAGAAAACTTCCACATTTAACGTAAATGCTTCTTTTTTCAAAATATAATTATTTATTTTCAAAACAAATTTAGTCTGCAATAAGTTGTCATTTCCAACCATACCTATTATTCATCAATGACCAAAATTGAATTTACTCAATAAACTTCTCACTAAACTTTTTCGTTTGACGTAAATACATATTTTAACTGTATAATGTCTTGTATCCTCTTGCATTCCCCTTGTATTAAAAATAAAAATAAATGAAAACCAAAGAAATATTTTATATTTTAACTATTACAACTTTTGTATAAAAAGAAGATTTGATCTGCAAGAGCCTGTTATTTTCAAACTGTGTCAATTAATTGAAAGTGGTGCAACCCGGATTCACACAACAAATTTTTTTCAAAAACATCTCTCTAATAATCTCTAATAATTTTCCTAACTGCTATGAAAAAAACGACATTTATTCTGCAACAACATAATATTTCCCAGCTGTTCTTATTAGATGGGAGGAGCTGAAGTTGAATAATTAAACCATATTTTATATATTCAATAATATTTCATGATGCCAAATAATAAAGTTCATGAGCCAAATGTTTCTAATCCAAAATGTTTCCCATTAAGTAAATGTTGGAATCAAAATGAAAGAAAATCACAGGGTTGTTAATCAATGGTTGTTAATTACACGTGTAACGTATAAAACGTTTTATACGTGTATATTAACAACCCTGATAAAAAGTCTGTTTTTATGTAATTCTATCCACAGTGTTTTATTTCGCAGCATGAATTTACATAAAAAACAAAAATAATTATTCTAATATTTTGTTTAAGAACACTTTGTCTTAATATTTACAACAAATTCAAAAAGTGATTGTTAATGAAATATAATATTATTATAAACAATTGCTTGATAATTGCGGGCTTTTATTTTCAAGGTTATAGTTTTTATTTGTAATTAATTTAATTAATATACGTGCTAGCCATTGTTACTGGGTCAAGTTCATATTGTTTATTAATTTTTTCAACTATTTAAACTAATCTTATTTGATGTCAAGTTGAATATCTGTGGAGATTGATTTGACAAATTATGTAGTTCAAATTTTAATCAAATTCTTTTTCATGTTACACAATATAACATTTTTGAGCTTTTTACTTTTAAATTTATGCAATTGAACCGAAATATGAATTAAACAGATAAATTATATCACATAAACATATTTACTAAAAAAAAAAACTAATAAAAATAACATAACTACTCAACCATGCGTAAATATAAAAATAAACTATAATAAATAATGTTATTAAACTTACCGATTTATGTTACAAAATTAATTTTCGTTAAACGATTTGTTAATTTTTTTTATTCACAAATTGTATTTTCTTTTGTTAACAGAAATAATTTAAAATTTACTTAATTAATTTTTGTTTTAACTTTTGCTTTTTTAAACAGAAATTTCTATTTATAATATTTTCTTTACACAAAAATTCTTATTAATAAAAAAAACTTTATTATTAAAAATATCATAGTGGTTATGTTGATTCATAGTTTATTTTTTTTTTTGTCGTACCTGGAATAAAAAAAAAAGAAAATTTATTTTACAAAAATCAATCGAAAACTATTTTAATTAAAAATTGCGTATAAAAGAAATAACTACTCATTGTACCCAAGTATATAACAAGTTAAGTTTCACAAAAAATAAATTCAAGTTGAAGGAATTCGTTTTACAATATAACATGAATATGTTCATTAAAAACATAAAAGCAGCTTTGCATTTCACTATAAGAAAGAATTTTTAAAACTTTAGAAAAAAATTATTTTTACAAAAATTAAAAATATTTTTAAGTTATAAAAAAAAGTTTAATACAAGGTAACTTATTTTGTAATATTATTTTAAATTAATGTCTTACAACAAACAAATTATTGTTAAGTGAGAAATGGATACAATTTTAAAAATTTTAATAGATTGGATAATAAGTCAATAAACTTTCAAAATTTGCAAGAATTTTATTGTTATATAAATTTAATTTTAAGCTTATTTGTATACTTATAGAGGTTTAAAAGAAACGTACCGTTGAAGATAATTAACCAAAGGTACGGTTGAGTGTTGTTGTTAATTCATAAACAAAACTAAGGAGTACATGAGAAATCATTCACGAAAAGTTTAATAATTCCATAACTATACTTATCTGATTTGATTCAAAACACGATCATTACTCAATCTTCACGATCATTACTCAAATCTTGGTCGAATACCAAACATCTCTTGCACCTATCAAATCAGATAAATATCAATTTTATTTTAGAAAAAAATAATTTGGGAATGCTCTTTTTTTTATCGCCTCTAAGCTTTATTTTTTAAGGATTTTTTTATTTTAAGTTTTTCATTTTCACAAGATTAAAGCCATTAGTTTTAACAAGCCATTGTTTTTGATCCGTGAGAAAAAATTTACATTTCTTTGCAAAGCAATTTTGTGTATAAATGAAACTGAGATTAAAATTAAAAGAAATTGAAAATGTCCTCGTGGCAGGCAATTGAAATAGGTAAATATCTTTGTCAAACAGATTTGGGTACAAATACAATTGGTTTAGATTAAATTAAAAAATATACAAATAGAATCTTATATATTAATACGCTAACGCAAAATTTTGTGGAGCCCAAGGCTTTTTTATTCGAATTTTGATTGATTTCAAATTTTCAGTGCTAACTGATATTACTGTAACTTAGGTCTGGGATTGGGATTGGGATTTTTCGGATCATAAATAAAAAAGTTATTATATACGAAAAACTTTTTATATACATATGCATTATAAGTTTGCATACATACAAAAACGAAATTAAAAATTTATTTTATTTTTTTATATTTTCTTTTTTATATATTAGCTATCGAACAACGAACAACAAAAACGAAACTTAAAAATTTATTTTCTTTTTTATATTTATTTTTAGTTTATTAATTCTATAGAAGTGAATAAACGTACATTTATTTCATTTCGAAACGTAATTTCATTTCGAAGTTTTTCTTATGCGTGAGATAGGTTTTGAGTTAGATCGTGTTATCGTGTTATTTTTTTATATTTTCTTTTTTATATTTTCTTTGGTAGTGGGTAGTAATATACGTATTGTATGCGTTCTAATAAAATTTAAGTGTATTTCATTTCAGTCGTCTTTTGTCTTTGTACATGGAAGCTTTTCGATATTATTTCGATTATTTTGTTTATTGATATAAAGATATTTGATAATTGATATAAAGATATTTGATATTGATATAAAGATATTTTGTTTATTGATATAAACATTGATATTATTTGTTTGATATTTTTGATATATTGATATATTTATTTATTTCGATGCCAAGACCACGTCGTAAATATTTGGATGTGAGTGGTAGATCGAGTCGTCGGAATAAAAGAGATCATATGCGTAATATGCGTACTAATGTTGACTAGGAGGGCCCGGCGAGCTTCGCTACGCTTATAAATAAAGTTTTTGCGTAGACCACGCTTATAAATAAAGTTTTGCGTAGACATTTTGTTGACGTAGAAGCAATGATTTCAAAAAGTGGTAATGAGAAATGCTAGCATATAATTTTTAATTTTTCTTTTTAAATATATGAATGAAAAATAATCAGAACTCTAGCTGATCAGTTCGGATATATGACAAATTAGCGATCAAATAAGCTTACTTGAAAACTTATTTGATCGCTAATTTGTCATATATCCGAACTGATCAGCTAGAGTTCGGATTATTTTTCATTCATATATTTAAAAAGAAAAATTAAAAATTATATGCTAGCATTTCTCATTACCACTTTTTGAAATCATTGCTTCTAGGTCAACAAAATGTCTACGCAAAAACTTTATTTATAAGCGTGGTCTACGCAAAAACTTTATTTATAAGCGTAGCGAAGCACGCCGGGCCCTCCTAGTTTATAAATAATAATAAATAAATATAGGAGTAACTTAGTAGTAACCAATTTTGTAAGTAACGAGTAAGAAAGCTTATCACACGAATTTGGCAAGCGATTTCTACGAGAAGACATTAGCATTTTCTTCTATGTGAGTTTTACACTGTAATTTTTCTACGATCAAAGTAGAGTTTTATTTTATTTCTTTCTGTTCGTATTAAAATAATTTATTTAATCATAGCAGGTGAGATTCTTTTTTAATTGATTGGTGATTATACTTTTTACGTTACCATGACAATAATTTTACGTGTTTTGAGAAAAAAATGTTTTGTTTATTTTTGTTTTTATTTATTAAAGATATAGGCAAGATTACTTTTACTTAGGCGCAGGCCAATTTTTGTTTTTTGGTATTTAGGGTACTTTTATAAGCATATTACAAAAAATTTTTTTTTAAAATCAGCCCCGGGACCAAGATATAGCCCTTTGAAAAAAAAAATATCGTATAAAAGTACACTTTTTTTACCAAATGTTGCAATCTACATAAATGACGTTTAATGTTATTTTTGATATATAATTTCAAAGAATCAACATAACTTAAAAAAAATAATTATAACCTTAGGGGCCCACGTTATGGCAAGATTACTTCAACTAAGGCGCAACTGGATTTTTTTTTATTATTTTTATCGTAAATTAAGAAAATTTAGTAAAAGGGACAGTTTTAATCTGTTTATCTTATAAGCACATAGGAAATAAAGCAAAAATTAAAAAAAAAACAGAAAAAATTCTTGTCAAAACAGTGTAATTTTATATGGATTTTGATATTTTCAAAGGGCTGTATCTTGGACCCCGGGACTCCGATAAAACTCGTTTTGGTTTTATTTGCTTAAGTGAGTGATGTTTTATCAAATTAAAAAAAAATTCTTGGCGCCTAAGTAAAAGTAATATCCCCAAGATAAATAGGCTATGTATATTAAAGTTTAATTAAAATAAATTTATTTTTCTTTCCGATATTAGTAATAGACCGAGAGCCCGCGACGGCTTTAACAAATTGATAATGTTTAAGGGTGTCTGGCAGGGGGTTACCACGATAGTTAGTGTCTGGCAATGAGCGACGTGACTTCTAATACTACCCCGAAGAATATATAAAAAAATTACCTTTTATACTTTCACGAAACTTTGAAGGCCCCTTTCTTATCTGCTCCCTGCCAAAGCCACCATGATCCAAACTTCATATGTCGCTAATCGTTCCTACCTCAGTAGGGGGTATGCGCAGAGAAACATTCAGTTTTTATAAAATAACGAAGGTCTGGCCGTCGTGGGCTCTTATTCTATAATAATAAATTTTTGCAACTATAATTGTATACTTTATTAGCCTTAACAAAATAAAATAAGCATCTGTTTGTTTTATTCTGTTGCGTAAAGAATTTTGAATCAGTGCAGCACAGTAATATAGTATTACAAAAAAAAGGCAGTGTTAAGGACTGCCGATAGAAGTGAAAACTTAAATCTGTGAAATAGCTGTGTTTTTTTGTATCTTCCAATTATTGTAGCATTGCAAATTAAAATTTCAGAATGTTTAAATTAAAATCATTAAAATTATTTTGGGTTTCACATCTATTCTGCATTCGAAGCAACTATTATATGCATTTTTATATTTAAAATAATCAAAACATATCATATAGAAATTTGCGTCTATCAACCCGTTAGAAAACATGTTGTTGTGGACCTTGTTCTTAAAAGTTTTTTATGTGTTGTTGTGACGCACCTTGTAATTTCTACTACCATACACATTTTATTTTTAAAAAAATAGCATATCATCAAAGAATATTCCATAACTATTCCAACGAGTAAGGGATGGTATCGTTGATTGAAAATACTTCATCCGCCAGCACCCCTAAGATATCACTTTGGCTAATGCGATTGCCCACCCATAGATCAACAATTTAAAATTTTACAAATCTTCCTGCGGAAAGCTAAGTGAATTCATTGGTATTAATGCGAATTGTTGCCGTTTGCAAATCACTATCGGCTAAGTGCCACCATTTTTAATTAGTTTATTTATCATGATTGCCATCCATGTTTAATCATATATAAGCTATGCTTCTTTGTATAGAATTTATGCGATTTCCGTCTGGTAATTTTGAGCTTTAAATCGATATAAACGATGTTATCAAGTATCAAATAACAAGTATTAAGTCTTCACTTAATTTTAGAAACATGTATTACATACAATTCCAAACCAACAACATATTTGGCGAAGATGCCAAATACAATTCCGATAATTCATTCATTTCCGAAATTCCAATACATATAATTTTGATAAACAAATGTAATTGTTTCAGGTTATACTATCTTTCTTACGTTATTTTAAATTTCATAAAAATTATGTTAAACAAAAAAACATTGATCAAAGCAAACTACCGTTTAAAACGATAGTTAAATAAAAAGCAAATTAAGTGTACACAACAACTTCCCAAATACTCATGATGATTAATGTATTAATGCATAAAGGACAAACCGACATACAAACTTTCAATTTTATATATATTCAATATTTATTTAGCATGATGACTCGAATGCAAGTTGCAAAAGACAGTAGCAATATAACTTTAAAAAACTGCATCAATTTTTTAAAATTCATAAAAAGAAATTTTTATTATTTTTATGAATTCATGAATAAAAAAAAATAATTTTAATGGTATTTAATAAAAATTAAAAACCAAAAACAATAAAAAAATAAACCAGACCAGGAATTGAACTCACGACCAATAAAACCTCAGTGGACCGCGATATCCACATCGCAATTCGAAACGTTAAGAAATGATAGATGTATTTCATATTTAAAAATATTTTGTTCTCTTAAAAGTGCGTTCGCGAATATATAAATTTTACTCCATACAAAATTGCATAACGCGGCTAAAGAAGTTTTCACTTAAAAAATTTATCATTAAAACTAATGCGCATATTCCTCTCTCGCGCAAAAAGTTAAATGCTTACTATGATTTCATTTGAATTAAATTTCTCCAAAAAACTTTAGTTTTTATATGATTATTTTTTGATTCCTCATTAGTGAAAAATTTGAGATCTAGATCTTTTCATTTTCAAACTACCAAACAATCAACTATGTAAGTATTGAAGTTGATAAAATTTATTTAAGTGCCTGGAATTAATTGTAAAAAAAATAAAAATAAATTCATGTTCTTCGTCTTATTTTTTTCTAGGAATTCTAAAATAATTCAATTTTAATTAAAACATGTTACTCCGTCCCAAGGATAAACTGTAGTATGGTTGGTATTGGTTTTGTGTTTATTTTATTTCGTTTTTATTCTCTCGCAAAATTGGAATGCTCGCTCGTGCTTCGCTTGGGTTATAAACGTTTGCTCGAGATTAAAATATATTATTAAACACTTACTCAATAAAATCTATATATAAATACGTAAGCAATAGTTTTGTGGTACAATTTTAAAATATTTGTCCCATTAAAAGTGTAGCAATATGTATATCGTTGGAAAGATCATCAGGAGTAGAAGTGCAGGAAAATACTTATTCTTGAATTTTGACGATTTTTTCAGAAAAAATGGCAAAAATGTGATAGGTGTGTTTTTTGAGTTTTTTGTTCGGTTATTTTGCTTTTTTTTTCAAGTTATTTATTTCACAATTCAAAATCAATCTATATCTGTATATAAATACGTAAGCAATATTTTTGTGGCACAACTTTAAAATATTTGTCCCATCAAAAGTGTGGCAATATGTATATCGTTGGAAAGGTCATGAGAAGTAGAAGTGCAGAAAAATATTTTGTATTGAATTTTGACGATTTTTTCAGAAAAAATGTGAATGGTATGTTTTTTGAGTTTTTAATTCGGTTATTTTGTTTTTATTTCAAGTTATTTGCTTCACAATTCAAAATCAATCTATATCAATTAATTAAACTCTGAAATAATGTGTTATAGCTATTTCGTTGGGAGTTCTTTTTGCAATTTCGATTTACAATGACAGAGTTTCGGCCACTGGGCGATTCCTAGTACTATTAAATTGTTGGAACTGTTAAGGTCTATTCAGGTTTTTAAATGAATTACGATTTGTATTTCTTTATTATTTTTACACAGTCTGTTAACCTGGTATTATTTTTCGTTTGATAACAATACATAACAGGTCATTCAATAAGTCCGTAGGATTAGTAAGAAAAAAACAACATTTTGACAAAACTCGATTTTTTTATTCAACATAGTTGCCTTCGAGGGCGATACAACGAGTATAGCGATTTTCCAACTTTTCTATACCACTTTTATAGTATGATTTCTCTTTCTCGTCAAAATAGGCCTCAGTTTCAGCGATTACTTCATCATTGGACTTAAATTTCTTTCCAGCAAGCATTCTCTTGAGATCTGAAAACAGGAAAAAGTCGCTAGGGGCTAAATCTGGAGAATATGGTGGGTGGGTAAGCAACTCAAAGCCCAATTCATTCAATTTTGCCATCATTTTCATCGATCTGTGACACGGTGCATTATCTTGGTGAAACAACACTTTTTTCTTTTGCAATTGTGGCCGTTTCTTTGCGATTTCAGCCTTCAATCGATCCAAAAGTTCACAGTAATAGTCGCTGTTGATGGTGGTTCCTTTTTGGAGATAGTCGATGAATATTATTCCGTTCGTATCCCAAAATACAGACGCCATCACCTTACCGGCCGACTGTTGCGTCTTTGCTCGCTTTGGATTCGGTTCGTCGACTGCTGTCCACTCAGCTGACTGTCTTTTGGATTCTGGTGTGTAATTATGAAGCCATGTCTCATCCATTGTCATATATCTACGATAGAATTCCATTTTATTGCGGTTTAACAGTGCCATAGACTCCTCCCAAGCAGCGATTCGTTGTTGTTTTTGGTCGACTGTGAGCTCATGCGGCAACCAATTTGCACAGAGCTTTCGCATACCCAAATGTTCATGTAAAATGGTAAAAACACTATCATCTGCTACCTTTACAATGTCAGCTATTTCGTGCACCTTCAATTTGCGATCGTTCATAACCAATTTGTGGAGTTTTTTTATGTTTTCTGGAATAACAGCCTCATTTGGGCGTCCACTGCACTCTGCATCTTTTGTGCTGGTACGACCACATTTAAATTCAGCAATCCACTTCTCTACCATTTGTCTCGATGGAGCAGAGTTTGGATAATGTTTATCAAGCCATTGCTTGGTTTCCACTGTATGTTTTTTCATCAAAAAGCAATGCTTTATTAAAATTCGAAATTCAGTTTTTTCCATTTTTTTTTCAAAAACAAAAGTTGCTTCACACAAAATGCTATAACTCACGAATCAATAGTCAGATTGCTGTCAAATTTATACACGTATCGTTTGAAGGTTAGTACTAAATAAAAATCATATGGAAAAAATTCTAGTAACGCCATCTATGTGTCATCCTACGGACTTATTGAATGACCTAGTACTTTACACAAATCTTCAACAACAATTCAATTAATATTTTGGATAGAATGTATGTATGCTATGCTGTGTGAAAATTGAAACTATAGTACTAAAATTTAAAATTTAAACTTTTTTATTGAAACCGATTGGTCGGGAACAAAATTTTGAACCGTTCAGACTAATGGTAAAACTATTGACAGGTCATAATCATACGGTAGGGGATCAGCATATGGGAATACATATACGGTAGGGCTGGTAGTAGGAAATGAAGTAACAAGCCGTTTTTGCCTTGCAGAGAATGAAACAGTCCCTTACATTATTGGAGAATATTAGGGAGTCTACAATTTATATTAGTCCTGGGTTGGAAAAAATAAGGTAGTTATAGATTAAATGTCGTTTTTGATAAAAGGTGTAATTATTGAAAGGAAGCATTAACACTAACTAAAGAAATTTTTTTCTTGGGTAGAAAAATAACACGTGTGTCAGATTGATTGTTTGTTTTTTTGTTGTTTTTTTTAACAAAAGTTGTAATTATTGACATGAAGCATTCACGTAAAAGGAGATGGATTCTCGCCTAATAGAAACAGAATGATTGATATATATCAGGTAGGGGAAGGTTCAAGACGGGGTGGAAGGTAAGACGGGACACTCGGCTTAAATCACGAAAAACTTGACTAATCAGATGCGTGTTACCACCTGACGTTGCACCACCATATTGGCCATTACTTGGAGAAGTGCATAATCAACAACACCACGCGGTTTATTTGTTTTTTAGAAAAAACAGTTTTTCGCAAATATCTAGTAATTTCTTCAATTAATTTAAAGCGTGTAAGTGTACTGAAGTAACAACATCTCAGACAAGATTTAAATTTTTTCACATGTGAGAACATCTTCGCTAACAGGTAAGAACTTGTTGTTCTGTTTGTTACTCAATGCTTTTATTCAGTATTTTTTTAAATACATTCTGTCAGCGCATGACTAGGTACGATAGGTAGGGGAAAGTTTTTCATTTAGAATTTCATTTTAGTGAATATTTATCGTTTTAGTACATAATCTCAAATTATTTTGTATCTTAAATTACCTGATATTGGGTAAAAAAAATTTAGAAGATCAATATTTATAAATCCAAGCTTCATTTTCCGATCTAATTTCATCTAAGAAATACCATATATCTTGAACTTTGTTATGCTCATGAAGCACTGATAGATCCGTGTTTCTGTATTTTCGTCTTTTCATTTTCATTCCCATCTGATCCGCACGCTTTCATAATTTCATCTATCATCCAATGTTTGGCTCCTTCTTTTAGGGTAATGTTTATAAATGCAAGTTTATACCGTGGATTTAAGATAGTCGCAATGACATAAAATTTATTTGTTTTACGTCTTGAAACTTGGCTTGCAAATTGCAATGAGTTAAGCAAGTCTCTTTCATTGGTATCTAAAAAATTATCATTTTTATTTACATGAGGGAATCACTCCAAATCTGCCAAATTAAGAATCACCATTGATAAAGTAAGTTCTTCTGTACTGGCTGCGACAGTTATGTTAAAAAACTGTTCTAGTAAGAAACAACGTTTTCAATTAATTTAAAGCTGCTTGCGGTTACAAATGGTATATTGTTATCGGAAGAATAGTGCGTAATGGCCCGTTTCTGCTCTAATAATCTCTTTAATATATGATAGGTTGAATTC
The DNA here is from genome assembly GCA_963693315.1 of Diogma glabrata. Classification (NCBI taxonomy): domain Eukaryota; kingdom Metazoa; phylum Arthropoda; class Insecta; order Diptera; family Cylindrotomidae; genus Diogma; species Diogma glabrata. The sequence continues at coordinate 46,894 of CAVNZG010000337.1, forward strand.
CATCGAGTTGACACATTTTGAACCAGCTTGTGTTTAGGGAGAGAAAGATTTACAGAAAGAATTTACAGAATTCTCGGTTTGTTTGTAAAAGAAAATTAAATTAAATACCTGGACCGGGTACCCGGCCGGGTATTATGAAATATAAACCGGGTACCCATTACCCGGCTTACTGGATTTTTAGGACCCGATGCATCACTAGTTGCATATTATTATATATTATCATTTTTAGGGTTCCGTTTTTTATACGGAACACTATTGGTGAGAGTACAACGTGTTTTTCACATTATTTCGATTATCTCGTGAACCATTAATCCGATGAACTTAAAATTTGACGTGCTTATAAAACTAACCTATCCACACAAGATGGCGGGTTAAAAAATAAATAAAGTTGTGTTCGTTTGTTTTAAGGAGGTACGGTGTAAAGCCTTTGAAAACATACATTTTTTTAGCGAGACGAGTAGGGTATCATATGAAAGGGCTTCATTTCAGCATTATTTAAAAATATATTTTGGAATTTTACACCTCACCATTTTTTGTATAATTTTGAAAAATGACGTTTTCGGGATGTTTTATTGCCCCGATTAACTCCGACCCTACTTCATCGAAAATCTTGAAATATATTTGGAATGATAGAAAATTGAGAAGGTTTTTAATGAAAAATATAGAAAAGTGGCAGACACTCATAACTATATTTATTAAAGGGGTGCGAATGTTAAGGGGTAATAACATCATTTAAAACCAGGTCATGTGGGGTGTCATTTGAAAGAGCACTTGATTTTAGAAATATTGTCAGTTTTTTTAGAATTTTGCAATGCATAGTTTTTGAATTATTATCACTAAAGTGACACAAAAAGTTGGTCCCCCCCTTGCATTTCGAGCCTAATAAACAGAAAAAATTGAAAAAATTCACAGAGACAGGAAGTTTGATAAACTCTGAACGAAAAATATAGCGAACTCTCAAATAATTATATTTTTGTGTTTTTAAGGGATTGGGGTGGGGAAGGGTGAAAAAAACTTTTTTGACCCAAGCGAGTGGGGTGTCATTTGAAAGAGGACCAAATCTCAGAAACTTTGCAATTTTTTTTAGAATTTTGTGGTACACAGTTTTTGAGTTATTCTAAAAAATGTGCACATTCCAGACCGTTCCCCCCCCCCCCCCCTACGTTTCGACACTGATTGACAGAAAAAATTGAAAAAATTCACAGAGACAGGAAATTTGCTATATTTTGAACGAAAATTATAGCGAACTCTCAAATAATTATATTTCTGTGTGTTTAGGGGAAGGGTGTAAAGAGGGCAAAAAAAAACTTTTTTTGACCTAAGCGAGTGGGGTATCATTTGAAAGAACACAAAATTTCCAAAACATTGCAATTATTTTTAGAATTTTCTGGTACACCGTTTTTGAGTTATTCTAAAAAATGTGCACATTCCAGACCGTTCCCCCCCCCCTACGTTTCGACACTGATTGACAGAAAAAATTGAAAAAAATCATAGAGACAGGAAATTTGCTATATTTTGAACGAAAATTATAGCGAACTCTCAAATAATTATATTTCTGTGTGTTTAGGGGAAGGGTGTGGGGAGGGTAAAAAAAAACTTTTTTTGGCCCAAGCGAGTGGGATATCATTTGAAAGAACACAAAATTTCCAAAACATTGCAATTGTTTTTAGAATTTTGCGGTACACAGTTTTTGAGTTATTCTAAAAAATGTGTAAATTCCAGACCGTTCCTCCCCCTACGTTTTGACACTGATAGACAGAAAAAATTAAAAAAATTCATAGAGACAGGAAGTTTGCTATATTTTGAACGAAAACTACAGCGAACTCTCAAATAATTATATTTCTGTGTGTTTAGGGGATGGGTGTGGGGAGGGTAAAAAAAAACTTTTTTGTAACCAAACGAGTGGGATGTCATTTGGAAGAACGCTTAATTTAAGAAACATTGCAACATTTTTTAGAATTTTGCGATGCACAGTTTTTTAGTTATTGATGAAAAAAGTGCTATTTTAAGTGTATGTATACCACCCTATATTTCGACGCTGATTTATAGAACAAATATTCCCAATTTAGACCATTGAAATACTGGTTAAATATTTCTTTAGCTAACATAAACAGCTATGGATAAGATTTAACCTCAAGTAACATTTTTGATCAATGTAGATGTGATTGACATTTACTATTGACGTTTACGATTAAACATTTATTCTGTTATGCGTCCATAGTCTGGCGATATAAAGACTTTACAACATAACTTTATGTCATTTATTTTTGATATTGTGTTCTTTTACATTCACGGAACCCTTGGCGAGCGAATTTTATTCGCACTTGTCCGACTTTTTAATTTATAATTAATATTATCTAAACTAATATCAAAGCATTTTTCATGCAAGATAAAAACGGCTTTGGTTCGAGAATTTTCCTCACTCGACGATAGCGTATCTCTCACGAAAAAACACTGTTCACTCACGAAAAAACACTGTTTTCAACTCTGATAGAAAAACATAGTATTATCTTGATATTAAAACATTTTATACGAAACAAGCATTAAATTCAAATGCGGTTCAAGTTTCTATTCCTAGCGCCTTTGTTGTACCAACGATATACGGGTCATTCTTTTACGAACCAAACACCTTTCTGACCGACACATTTTTGATTTGGCTGAAATTTTATTTATGGGTTTAATATCGAAAAAAAAGATATACTGTTCGAAGATTTTTTTTTTTTTTGAAAATATAGCGGATCGTAGAATTTCGAGATTTTTGGCTTGACGATTTTCAAATATTCATAACTTCGGTTTTATTAAAGATAGAAACCTCTAGTTTGTTTTATTTTAAAGTTAAGTTAAAAGACGCTAATTTACAAAAAAATTAAAATTAATAAAAGTTATTAACAATTTGCTATTGTTATAAACAAATAAAATGTTCTAATCGATCTGTAGTAGTAGCCCCACCCACGAAATGAGTTTTTAGTATGACCATCGTGTTCTACGTTTCATTTCCTATAAAAAAAGTATTTTTAATTAATGGAGAAATGATTTTTACTGTTAGAAATAAATTAATTTATCGAGTGCGGGGCGACAAAATATTCCATATATATGGGTCATTCTTTTACATACCGAACAGCTTAGGACAAAATGTGACTAAGACTTTTTGATTCATCTGAAAATTATTTTACGGGCTCTATATAAACTAAAAAAACATACTTGTTCGAGGATTTTTTAGTTTGTTTTCGGGGAGATAGAGCGGATCTAAATTTCGAGAATTTTGTGATTTTTGGCTTGAAGACTTATTTTCAAAGATTCATAACTTCGGTTTTGGTAAAGATAGACACTTTTTGTCTATTTTATTTTAAAGAATAAAGATGGAATCTAAAAAAAACTGTTATTTATAAAAATTGTTAGCAATTCCTATTGTTATAAACAAATAAAATGTTAAAATCAATTTTTAGTCATTATCTAGCAAAAACAGAGAGTGTTTAGTATGACCATCGTATTAGAGTTCAATTTTCAATAAGAAACGTATATTTAATTAATGGAGAAATGAGTTTTACTGTTACAAATAAGTTAATTTTTCCAGTGCCAGACGACAAAAATTTATTAAATTAGTTTATTTCTAACAGTAAAACTCATTTCTCCATTAATTAAATATACGTTTCTTATTGAAATTTGAACGTAGAATACGATGGTCATACTAAACACTCCACACAAATTCCATCGTTATTCTTTAAAATAAAACAGACAAAAAGTGTCTATCTCTACCAGAACTGAAGTTATGAATCTTTGAAATTAAGTCTTCAAGCCAAAAATCACAAAATTCTCGAAATTTAGATCCGCTCTATTTCCCTACAAAAAAAGAAAAAATCTTCGAACAAGTATACATTTTTGTTTATATAGAACCCGTAAAAAAATTTTCAGCTGAATGAAAAATGTCTTATGAAAAACGTGTTCTAGACAGAGTTGTGAAAACTTGACCATTTTTGATTTTCCTGAAACTTGGCATATAAGTAGTATGGACAAAATAAAAAATACAGCTTATTTTAAAATTTGTTTAAAGTGCATAGTTTGAGCATAAGGGGCACCCCAACATGCATGAAAAATGAAAATTCTGCCAATCCGATGTAACTTTGAAATTAAATTGCTCAAGAACGGCTATACCGATTTCATCAAACTTTCTTTTGTTTGTAAGATGATTAATTAGTCGTTTGAAAAAAAATTAATTTATTGTTTTTATAATTAATTTTTAAATAAAAATATTAAAAAAACTTTTTTAAAGATGGCGCTAGGGTCAAAGCTCAATTGGAATTTAATTAATTTTTTTTCTGAAAATAGTTCTATCCTTACTCTAAAATATATCAAATTAACAAAGAGGCTAAAATTCTTGTTCTTGAGATATTTAATTTTAAAGATTTTTAGTACGGCTGAAATTCGAATTTTTCTTCATTTTTTCAAACAACTTCCATTAACAAAAAATTTTAAAATCAATGAAATCAGAGGCGTAGCTAGGGGGGGGGGCGGGGGGCGGTCCGCCCCGGGTGTCACCCGTTTTGGGGTGACACCCGAACGTAAAAAACTTAAACAAACCATCACAATGTTTTCAACGATAAATCACTTCGAAACCGTTTTGGGGTGACACTCGAACGTAAACAACTTAAACAAACCATCACAATGTTTTCAATGAACAATCACTTCGAAACCGTTTTGGCGTGACACCCGAACGTAAAAAACATAAACAAACCATCACAATGTTTTCAACGATAAATCACTTCGAAACCGTTTTGGGGTGACACCCGAACGTAAACAACTTAAACAAACCATCACAATGTTTTCAATGCTAAATCACTTCGAAACCGTTTTTGGGTGACACCCGAACGTAAAAAACTTAAACAAACCATCACAATGTTTTCAACGATAAATCACTTCGAAACCGTTTTGGGGTGACACCCGAACGTAAACAACTTAAACAAACCATCACAATGTTTTCAACGATAAATCACTTCGAAACCGTTTTGGGGTGACAGCCGAACGTAAAAAACTTAAACAAACCATCACATGTTTTCAACGATAAATCACTTCGAAACCGTTTTGGGGTGACACCCGAACGTAAAAAACTTAAACAAACCATCACATGTTTTCAACGATAAATCACTTAGAAACCATTTTAACCAGGTTATCCATATAATTTTAATTTATAAATTGGGATAACTTATAAATGTGTTATTGGTTCAAAAAGAATCTATTCTACTTTTTAAAATTTTTGAGTTATTACGTGAAATAAAATTTTAACAATATTAATCGAATCAACATGTTGAGCATTGAATCCCATCACCACAATTACTCAATAGCTTTGAATATTCCTATAGATACCATATTGACCGTTTTTTACGATATATTATTTAGTATGCAAGCATGATTATTTAATGACCAGGTCTGAAAACACATTTGCTGAATAATGTATAGGAAAATTGGTTTACGTCGATAATGTGGCACCCTTTGTCGATAGGGTGGACTCAAGGGTGACAATGTCTCTATTCCAAAATTATTTCTAAAATATCCGCTTAACCTTACTACCTAATATATGTTTTACATTTCAAACAAATTAATTGCAAACACCTAAGGAAACTAACAAACAATCAAATTACCGTGTTTGTAAATGATCTCAAAATAATTTTTTTTCCTTTATCTTGAAACTCAAAGAATAAATTGAAATAGATCGTTTTTCAATGGACACAAAAATAATTACTGTAGAATAAAATGGCAGTTATGCAATTACTGCAGTTTTGCAAATTTTTGTAGGTTGATACATACTCATACTGTTTGTTTTCAGTTTTATATATTTATATATTTGAATTAAATGAAAGTTTATCATTTAAAATTACATTTTGTTGGGTTTTAAATCCCTTGGAAATTTCAAACTCATCAAGTGATTCTATTAAAGATCCTTGGCTACATAGATGTAAAGCCTTCAATTTTTTTTTTAAAGTGGTGTAGCTATTGTTATTAACTACATAGTTAATAACAATAGCTACCATCATTTACATAAATGGTTTACAAAAATAAACTTTAAATTTTGTTTATTTTTCTTCTTAGGCAGGTATTCCTTAAATCAGTCTTTAAAACATTTTCCGGTTTTCCCGATGTAAAATTTTTCACAAAAATCACATTCAATTTTGTAAATTATTGAGCATGATTCTAATTGGATATTTAATTTTGGTTTCAATTCTTTATATAAAATATCTTTTAGGATGTCATACTTATATTTTTTTAAATAGTTCCTTATAATATTAGGCTATGATTTGTATATTCTATTTTATCAAATATTATTTAATATAAGTTGTTACAAGGAAATTTAAATAAATTAATTTTCTTGGCGGTGTATTTAGTCGTTAACACAGTGTACTTATTATGAACTATGTACCTATTATGTATCCTACAAATATATTTAGAATTAATGCTTTGCTGATACCCATACTATAATTAAAAATATTTTTTTAGATTTCGTTTAGCAAATATCCCAAAAAATAAATATGCCACGAGGAGTTCATACTTTTTAAAGAAAAAGTTGGTTCCAGCAGAGAAAGACCAAATCTATAAATATGTTACAAAACCCGATGATATCCAAGGTTCATCAAAAGAAACTGATTATCACGTTGATGCAACGAATGTTTCAGAGAATATTGGCTCATCTTCGGAAAGTAACAGCAACAATACAGAATTAATAATGATAACCTATGATGACGAATTAGAAAGGAATAACGAAAATGACAGTGATAATGCCGCTAATGCTTCTACTATCGAAGACAGTATTTGCATGGGTGAATCACTTCAGGACTTAAGAGATGTATCACATTGGAATATACTCGTCTCTGGTAATGTTCGCATTGAAATCATAAAAAAGAAAGTGAACATTTTCAAAATAGAGAAGGGTCGTTTGTTACTGTATCTAGACACGGGTTAGACATAAAAGGTGAAGTTCGCCATATTTCTAAAGAATGGTTTTATAAAATGATGAATAATGGTGAAAAAATTCTACGGCCATGGATTGTTTATTCTCCGGTAAATAATAACTTGCGTCCTGTATTGCTTCTGTTGCCGTGTATTTGCTGTCACCAATAATAATAATACAAAATCAACATTTACTACTGGATATCAGAAGCGGTGGAAACTAAATCCCAAAGTGGCCGAGCATGAAACTTCAAATGAACATCTGGAGAATTTTGAAAAGTGGAAATCTTTGGATATGAGGTTAAAAATTCATAAAACGATGCGAGACGCAGCCTTGCAATTAATATATAATAAAAAACAGAAGTGGAAACATCTTTTATCAAGATTATTGGATATGACTTTGTTTTTATCTAAACAAAACCCAGCATTTTATGGACATGATGAAGGACAAAGTTCTTCAAATAAAGGCAATTTCTTAGAACTAACTAAACTATTGTCAAAGTATGATGTAGTGTTAAAAGAACACATTTTGAATTTGGAGCATGGTAAATCACCAAAAGTATCATATTTGTCACCAGATATACAAAATGAGTTCATAAATGTTTTAGCGATCCACGTAAAGTTTAAGCTTGTCAACGAAATTAAATCGGTTAAATATTTTGGAATTATGTTTGATAGCATACCTGACATTTCACATATTGATCAAATGTCAGAAGTGATTCGTTATGTGAAAATTGATGGTAGTAAAGTGGAAATCAAGGAAGTATTCCTTGGATTTTTTCCTTTACGTGGAAAAAAGCCGCTGATTTAAGCGATGAAATTCTTACACTGAAAAAAAAATTGAAGTACACTCAGAGAATTTTGTCATTAAAAATTATAAAAATAGCCATTAGATTAACAATTTGGTGATTATTATACAGCTAATCACAGCTTGTGATTATTTACACTGATTTCGGAATAATAGTCATTATTAAACTAATAATTTTCGTTGGTAAGATTTACTAACAAAAAAAAATAAAATTTTTAATCTAAAAGCGATGGCTTTTATATTAAATAAGAATTTGTTTAAATTAATGTCAGAATAGTTTAAGTTCATATCAGGTAGGCATTGGATAAATGGCATAAATTATTAGAATAATAATAAGTTGTCATTAGAACAACAGTAGGTTTATCAGATTAATAATATGATGTTATTATATTAATAAAAGGATGTTATTAAATTAATAATAAGTTATTATTAAATTAATAATGGAACTTGTATTTTACACTTTTTAAATAAAAGAGAAAATTAAAATTTTGCTTACAGTTTTATTTATTTCAATTAATTTTATTTAAGTTTTTATTAATTTAAGACAGTATAGTTATTACATTTTATTTTTTAAATTTATTATTTTTTAAATAATTGTTTTATAGGCAATATTAAATATAACTAAATAAAACCCCTGAATATGACCCGCAAGGTCGAAAAATTGGAGAAAAATTTGTAACAATAAAATAGTTAATAATTAAAGAAGATTTTTAAGAAAGAAAAAAAAATTTTGGCTATAAATATTTAATAATTATATTTTATTTTAATAATTTTTATTTTTTAAATATTCAAGCTTTTATTTTGATTTGAAGTATATTATATTTAAGTATTTTTTGTAACTTATATACGACCCCTTTACTTATAAATTTTGCATAAAATGTTTCGTTTTTAATTATTTACTTAAATTATAGATATTTTGTCTTAAGTAGTTTAAATTTTAACGATTTAACAAATAATATGATTTAACATTAACATTTAACATTAAATGATTTAACATTAAAAAATATTACTGATAAAAATTTGTAATTTACTACTAAAACCCATGACTTTTGGAAAGATTGCGTTCAAATTTAGAAAATTCTGCAAATTACACTGTAAATAGTAAAATTAGCTGTCAATCTGAAAATTTAAAAATAAATATATTAATTAAAGTTTTATTCGAATATACAGTTTTAAATACCAGTTTATAACCAAGCCGTGATCTATATTTCTTTCCTTTATTCCAAATTTCCGATGTAAGTTCTACTATTTCATTAAGTCTAAGTTGCTTGGTTCAGTCCCATACAGAATCAATTGCAGCCCAACTATTCTGTTCATTAAACTGTTCAACTATTGAACTGTTCAACTGTTAACTATTTATTTTTGTTTAATTTCACAACATTTTTATTTTTTTTTTATAAAACCAACCCACTTTTTCAATATTTCACTTAAAAATTATTTATTTAACTTTAAATTATTTAACAAAATACAAACATTTTTTAATGTTTTGTAGTCAGCGTCGGGATATATACTGTGATTCTTCTTAAGATTTTCTTAATTCACATTTAAAATAATAACAAAAGAATAAATTAACGTATGCTTTTATTAATCTAATAACCTAAGTTTTAAAAATAAGAACGTCCATAATTAATCTTATAAAATGGTTAATAAATTTAACTACAAAAATAATAATTTATGTTTTTATTTTAATAGCTCTACTTTAATAAAAAGATTTTTTATTTTAATGTCTGAAATCAGTTTTTTAATGAGAATTGGTTATTAATTTAATCAGCAGTTCTGAATATTTTAATAATATTGATCATATTTTTAATTTAATAAAAAGTTTTATTAAAATAATTTAAAGAAATATTAATCTAATTACTGTGACAATAACTTTAACAAAAATCGTAATTAGATTAATAAAATAACTTATTACGCCTTTTTAAAACGGGCGGTTATTAAATTTACTAACAAAATTCTCTGGGTGTAATGATAACCTCATCTCGAAGATGGCAGTTTATTATTCATGCAAAGAAAAGATATTTACAAACAATTTCACCGTGATTGGGACAACTACTCAGTACTCAGTAACATTTTCCTGATAACAGAATGAGGTGTAATTAAAATATAAAGTGCTATCCAATATAACAGTAGTTGAATAAAGTTAATAACTATTTCCATGAAAACATATTTATTTGGCCTTATATCATGAATTTTTCATTTCAAAATTTAAGTATTTGAGATTAATTGAACTATATTTTATTTTCACATAAATATTTCATGTGATGTCTCAACTGCATCGGCTTATCATTGTACGGTTGTTGAATCAATCTCGTATTTCGATTCGCTATATCTGCCCGCACGGTGAGGTTGAGACAACTGCATTTCGATTGGAAATAGGACATGTTTTTTCAGTGTAAAATCTTGAAAATGATGGTATAGATGTTATGAATTGTCGCTCCCAAAGGTTATGATAATGTAGTTGTTATGAGTAGTATACATGGAGAAGTGCAAGCTATTATTAAAGCAAAAAATAACAAAGCAATTTTTGTGGGCTGCAAAGATCATTCAATTAATTTATACGGCCAACACTCGTCAGTGGAAGCCATTTTTACATGTTTTTCTGCTTCGACTAGCCGCTGGGAAGTACTTGCTAAACACAACAAAGCAACTGTTAAAATACTCTTAACAGCGCATTGGAGTGCTCATTATGCTGCAGTAAAAGTATTGGCCGAAAACTTTGATGGCTGAAATTGAGAAGTTAAGTGATCAACAAGAAAATGGAGACACTAGAGGCGCTGCACAGAACCTTATCAATGCAGCATGTGATTTTTCGTTTCTTTGCTATCTTTTGTTTTGGAATGATATTCTAAGAGAAATAATATCTGTGCTCAGATTGGATTGCAAAGCACGGGCTTGAATATTGATCAATTAGCTACAAAAATAGAGTCAATTCATAACGAAGTCTCATTGTAGAAGAGGCAATAGATCTTGCTGCGAAAAAATCGGAGGACTATGACATTCCAATGGAAAGCCGAATTCGTCATAAAAACGCAAAAAACGAACGGGTGGTGAGTTTGCCCCTGATGTTGGACTGACACTGAGAGCTCAACTTAAAAAGGACATGTTGGAATGTCTTGACCGATTCAGTGTTGAACTCCGAACTAGACTGAAGTCAGTTCAAGATTTAGCTTCATTGTTCGAGGTTGTGCAGACAAACACTTAGTTTTTGGCGAACAGTGAAGAGTTAAAATTATCGGTATCAAAATTTACTGGTTTTTATGATGCGGTATTGGCAACAGAACTCCTCATAGAGATACAAAGGGTGAGGAGGCATTTAAAAGCGGCCAATGTTACAGTTTCTAACTGGGTGTACCTAGACTTTTTGAAATTCATCGTAGAATGGGATTTTTTAGAATTTCTTCCGAATCTTACGGTCGCACTAAAGTTATTTATGACTATTTGCGTATTAGTGGCTTCGTGTGAGAGGAGTTTCAGCAAATTAAAATTAGTTAAACATTACTTGCGGGCTTATAATAATAATGCTCATTTGTATTAATTAAAAAAAATTATAAATTACGTTTATCGGCTTTTTATTATTATTGACAGTTTTTATTTTTGGGGTGACACCACAATATCCGCCCCGGGAGCCACCCATGCTAGCTACGCCACTGAATTAAATTTTAACTTTTTTTATTTTTTCATATATAGTTCTAACCGTCTTTTAAAATATATCAAATTTACAAAGAGGAATTAATTCGTGTTCTTGAGATATTTAATTTTAAAGATTTTTATTCATTCTAAAATACTAATTGTTCATTATTTTTTCGAACAATTTTTATCATCAAAAAATTTTAACCACCGAAGTTCGAGAAAATAATGAACAATTAGAATTTTAATCGGACTAAAAATCTTTAAAATTAAATATCTGAAGAACACGAGTTAACGCCACTTTGTAAATTTGATATATTTTAAAGAAAGGTTAGAACTATATTTAAAAAATAAAAAAAGTTAAAATTTAATTGATTTTAAAATTTTTTGTTAATGGAAGTTGTTTGAAAAAATGAAGAAAAATTCGAATTTCAGCCGTACTAAAAATCTTTAAAATTAAATATCTAAAGAACGAGAATTTTAGCCTCTTTGTTAAATTGATATATTTTAGAGTAAGGATAGAACTATTTTCAGAAAAAAAATTAATTAAATTCCAATTGAGCTTTGACCCTAGCGCCATCTTTAAAAAAGTTTTTTTAATATTTTTATTTAAAAATTAATTATAAAAACAATAAGTTAATTTTTTTTCAAGCGACTAATTAATCATCTATCAAACAAAAAAAAGTTTGATGAAATCGGTATAGCCGTTCTTGAGCAATTTAATTTCAAAGTTACATCGGATTGGCAGAATTTTCATTTTTCATGCATGTTGGGGTGCCCCCTATGCTCAAACTATGCACTTTAAACAAATTTTAAAATAAGCTGTATTTTTTATTTTGTCCATACTACTTATATGCCAAGTTTCAGGAAAATCAAAAATGGTCAAGTTTTCACAACTCTGTCTAGAACACGTTTTTCATAAGACATTTTTCATTCAGCTGAAATTTTTTTTACGGGTTCCATATAAACAAAAATGTATACTTGTTCGAAGAACAAAAAAAAATTTTAAAATAAGTTGTATTTTTTATTTTGTCCATACTACTTATATGCCAAGTTTCAGGAAAATCAAAAACGGTCAAGTTCAAATTTCGACTTTTTAACCTGCGTAGATCACGTTTTTCATCTTATGGGCTGACTAGCGAAAACTTAAGAGACAAGTTTTTCGTTAAAGTTAAAAGTGACAGTTCAGCTGAACGAAAAGTTCTTAAGTTTTCGCTGGTCGATTATATGTAAAGTTCATATGTCGTGTCATTAAGTTACGTTACGTTAAGTTCTTAAATTTTGGGTAGTTGAGCTATTAGTCACATTTTGTCCTAATCTGTTCGGTGTGTAAAAGAATGACCCATACACGCAAGATTTTTGGACTTGCTGAATTTTATCTCGACTTCTTGGAAGTCCATAAAGTGTTTTGTTTTTAATAAAGGGTAAGCTTTTGAATGCGCAATCAAAACTTATCTTATCTTAAAATGTAAAAATTAGTTTACTTTCTACATATAATGAAGTGTGACTCTTTTTTAAAATGATTAACATAACATTTTCCATAGTCCAAATGCCCAGAACTTTATCTACACAATCCTAAATATGTTTCCGTAAAAAGTCAAGTGTTAAAGTCCAAACACAATCGAAATAAATAATAATTCTTGTAACGTTAAAACAAACTTTTATGATAAAATCGTAATTTGTTTGAAAAAAAACTGTTTAAAATTTATAAGATAAAAACTAAGTGATAAACGGTTTAGAATATATTTTCTAAGAAATTAATTTCTTTTCACTTGTGCGGATCTTACGCTAGTAGATTATGTCTTTAGAGTAAATCTTAATTATCACAACCTGTCTATAACCTTAATTTTAATTTATAATAAATTAAAAATTTTATAAAACAAAGTCCACTTAGAGTTAATAAAACAAAAATTAACTTTAATGGCATAAAGTGCATTTTACATTTTTTTTTGATTTAATGATCTTAAATTATGATAAAAATCATAAGAAAGTTTAAAACATGAAGTGAATTGTATAAAGAAGAATATTGAAACTTAACAAGTTTGTTGGTAAAAGTTAAAATGTTAATTTAAATTTGTTTTTTTGGTGTATGGTTATTGGATATGAAAATATTATGTTCGATTGATTACAACATCAATGCCATACATCTACGTATTTGAGATTAGGATGATTTACATTTTCTATTATACAACCAATGTGTTGCATGAATTTATTCAATTTATACCTTTCAATAGCTATTTCAATACCTTTCTAATTCAATTAATTATGTATGTCATTATAGTGATTTAGGTATCAAGGGAATTATAAGGATGTTAATTAACGAGGGAAACGTTTACTAACCGAGGGCTTCTGGCCCGAGCTCTAGTAAGTTTCACAAGGTAATTGACATCTAATAATTCACGTGATACATAAATAATTTTTTGTTTTACTACCTAAAACATTTATTAAACTAAAACATTTATTTTTATCAAGTATTTGATAGCATGATTTTTCGTTTTAATTGATCAAGTTAGTTATTTTGCATTTCAAATTGTATAATTCCCTTGGGAATCAAGAATATCATTATTATTTAGGTAACTAAGGTCTAAACGACTTATAATAAATCAGTAAAACATAAAATAATTATAAAACGTTTTGTTACTGCGTGAGACGATTCGATTTGATTCGATGAGGCTACCAACTCGAATATTAGGCTAAAATTCTGCAACGTATAGCTTTGAAATAATTACGTTTACCGTATTTCTATTAGATCGGTGTTATTAAATATTCCGATTGCGAAAAACAAATTTTTGTTGATATATGTTGTTGTTTGGCGATATCCTAAAAGCCACCAGTTAAATTTTAATTAAACTCAAATGACGCGGCAAGAATGAAACAAAATTATAAAAAATGCAAATTATAATTATAATTTGTTTGTCAACTTTTTATTTGCATTTTTGTAATGCAACGTTTTTGTTTATGAAATATACAATTTTTATTATATAAATTTGAAAACAAACAACACTTAATCTGCAACTATCTCTTATTTTCTAACTGTCACTTTATATCGTAAGAGCTTTTAAATAGAGAGCTTTTCTGATTTCATAGAAAAAATGTTGTATTACAACAATACAAATAAAAATTGAGTAAAAAAATTCGGAAATTTTAATACAATATCAGGAAGGATTCACTTAGCATGTATTCAAAAAATAAAATAATTGAATATATGCTTTTCGTAATATTTGCATTTTAGCAAATAGCAACCTACTTCAATCTTTTCTGTGTCCCTTATATATTATTAAAATATTAAATATTACATTTTATTTAAAATAGTGTATTTAGTTGAGAAATGTTTTATTTCTTCATTAGAAATTGACCGTGATCTCCAAAATCAATACTTTTCGGTCGGTTTGAGATATTTTTAACCTATATACTGTTAAAGGAAATATTTTATCTCATTTAAATAGCAACACTTAAGTGTTATTTTACATAAAATTCATCTTTGTTTTTTAAAAAGTGTTGAATAATACGGATTGCAAAATAGTCACAACAATACATAGAAACCTTTTAATACCTGAGCCCCACATCAACATGCGTTGTAAGGTGTTGATGGACGCAATCTTTTTATTTTGTTTCAAAGAATGAATTACTTAACAATAAATCCTATAATTTAATCAAATATGAAATAGGCCAATATTTCATGGTAAGATGGAGGAAATAAAAATAGAATAAGAGGTAAAGAGCAATTTTTTTTTGCCACATATAGAATTATATGGAGGTTCATTTCTGCGAGCCATCAAAAGCGGGGTTGTGGCATCAACAGGGAATACTCTATAACTAAGACTGAGAGTGCTACTGTTAACTGTTGGCTGAATAAAGTTCAGCTGCTAACATCCATAAGATATCACCTTGGCTAGTAATATCTCACTGCTATTGCCAGTTGTATGTGATATTTCACGTCACGCCAATAGCAAAGATTTGAGTTCACGACGTTCTCATACCCGTAGATCGAAAATAAAGAAAGTTTACGAAGCATAAAAAACAGAGCTCTCCATGCGTGTTATCCATTTATTTCATACAATTTCCTGATCAGAAATTTATTGGGGCTCAAATAGGGTTCTAAGCAGGTTTGTTCTAGTTCAATTGGACCCTGATCATGAGTGTAACGCTTCCGCTCCATCAGGCCCTGATTGGGATAATCGGATCAGTCTCTGATCATATAGCCCTGCTATGGGTCATATACGAACAACCAAATCAGGGCTGGATATATTCAAATAAAGTTAACCCTAAAAGGGCTTTTTAAATCAGACCCGGAATCGACCAACATAGATTACCCTCATAGGGCTTGCCCTTTTTAAACACCTATTGTAATTGCCGATTGCCCATTGTAATCCCTATTATACAACACTTTTTATTACAAAAAAAATATGGATATTGGGTAAAGTGAAATTTTGAGTAGTAATTTCCCAAGAGCGAGAAAATTTATTACCGGTCGAAGGAATTTCGTTTAGCAAAATTTTCGCCAACTTTACTAAATAATTAAAACAATTACCTTTTAACTAAAAATTTTAAGAGATTTATTAATTTATATTTCTAATTTCTTTCATATTTATATAAAAAATTGAATATTCGTGAAAATTGTGCTTAAGGAGATTAACAAGTGTAATTAAAATCTGATTGGTCAAATTCATTGATGTCATTAGAATTATTCTCTAAATTCAAATTAAAATAAAGCAAACTTCCTTCTGTTACGATTCTACATAAGCGCAATAAAATACAAAGCATATATGTATTATGTATTCAACGTCAATTTTCGATATTGAATATTTCAAAAACAATTTGAGCGTCCCATTGTTTCTAGGAAAAAGGGTCTAAACTCAAAACATGGAATAAAATATGTATATTCAAATTAATTTCATCATAGTTTCTCGCGCTTTCTCTGTAAAGAATAGATTTTCTTAGAATACGCGAGAAATTAAGCTGAATTATATATAAGGAAGATCTTTTGCGAAATGAGATATAGCTTTAAATTAGACTGCGTGCGATGATGGGATGATGCGTTTGAGTGGAATGTTAAATTTAGTTTAATTGTGAATAAAGTTTTAAGTGTTATTTAAGAGAAATATTTTGTGTATAGTTTTGGACGCTGTGCTTAAACTAGAAATTTCTACAATAACCGTTAGTTTCTGAAGCTGTTAAAGAATATTCTAGTCAGGAATATTGCTTTCTGTATTGTCTTCCTGTTGTTGTGGAACAATTAGGGTAGTAAATACTTAATAAAACCGGGTGTTTTTGCTTACTAATCTGTGATCGAATCCAGAAAGTGATTTGGGAATTTCAGTTTATCGAATTGAGAGTAAGGTCAATTCGAGGGAAGGTGGAAAAACGTGACAATATTTAACGTCAAAAGTAAAAATTCGGTTCGTCTTGAAAAAGTTTTGAAATTTATTTGTTTTTATATTTCAAGGATAGCGCACAAAAACCTCCGAATAATTTTTCACAGCTTATAATAATATTTTGAATAATATTTCATTATGGAATTATGACGTTTGATCTGTATCATATTATATTGTTTTATAATTATTTAGATTTGGACAAAATAATATACATACACTAAAACCGATAATTAATGTCATGTCATGTCAGCAAATAAAAAATTTTTTTCAAAAATTGTTTCAAAATTACAAATGTGTCAAATTTTTCTCCAATTACTGTTCAAAACTTTTTCACCGAACTGTTTGGAGATTGCGTTAAATTTCACTACACTCAATCTTCGTACTGGGCTTTAGAGATTATTATTTTATTAAATTGTTTTTATTATTATTTTATATGTGACTTTTAAAAACAAATTATTTAAGGTTTAATTTTTACAGCTCACTGAATTGTTATTTTTAGTCCTTTTAAGTTTTGGTAAAGTTGGCTCTTTCAAGGAACATTATCATCGGCGTAGCTTGATAGGAGCCCAGAGAGCCTAGACCGATCTAAACGAATTTCGGCGCTCCCCTAGAACACGAAGTTCATGAAGTCTTTTGGAGAAACCATTAAGCTTTTTAGAGAAAATGGTATTGTATTTCTTGACTAAGAAAATTACATACTATTTACAATTATTTCAAAAAAGAATTAGTCGTTGTAATATAAGATCACCCAGATAGAAAAAACCATCTACCATTAAGGAATTTGAAACAAATTAAATCGATTAAGATATATTGACAATTATGAAAAAAAAAATTTACAATTCATACCAGTGATCTTTGTTTCGAATAAATAAGAAAATTTAAACTTTAAAAAAGTTTTTGTTACGCACATGCACAAAAAATATTCAATTTCGTTCTAAGATAAAACAAACGAAAAATATATATGTCACACATATGCCTACAAAATATTTTTCAGTCTTCGAAATAGTATTTTGTGCACGCGAAAAAAATATGTCAAAATAAGCACACAAAATATTTTAGACAGTATATTTTAATTATAAACAACGAACGCCTCTTCATATGAGATTTGAAATTTCTTATAAGAAGTAGAAATCAATAGTTTATCTATTGAATAATATAAATAATTTAACTAAGTTAACATATAGTCAAAACAACAGAAACGCGATCCAAAATAATCTGACTTGCAAGAAATAACAATTATTTTGAGTTTTCAAAATACAAACCAATTAATTGTCAATATATTTTTAATACAAATCTTTACGTGGATGACAATGTTTTTTCAAATTTCAAAATTTGTGTGTAGCCGGATTGCTATGTTTATAATTTTATATATCCTATAAAGGGGAACGCTCATATACCATGTCACATATTATAACATGTAACATGGATTTTTCTGGTTTGAAATTTTAATACATTAAAACTATTTAAAATGTTTTAAAATACAGGTAATATTGTTCCTTATAAGCTAGTCTTTAAATTTCTTAGAGAATAATTCCAAAAAAATATTGAATTATTTAAAAATTGCAATTAACTTGGTATGGACCGAACGTACACGGTCCCCTTAATTTTGAATATAAATATTACATCGAACATGACGCACTTTATAGTTTATATTTAAATACCTTAAATTTATTAAATAAATTTAAGCATCATTTAAATAAGTATTTAATAAATTTTGGGCATTTGTTACAAAAACTAATTTGTATTACTAGCGTGCAGTGATTGTAGATTTTTTTAATTGCAAACTACACTCTTGTTTGTAAAATGCGTTCGCACTAATAATAAAATCTACTATTTCTATTTCTTACTAAGGTTATGCGGCACAGCATGGACACCAAAACCGTATGTATAATACATAAAATATTCACCATTTTAGCCAAGATTAAACACGAAAACGTTTTCTTTCTAACAATATGATGTGTCAGATTCATCTAACATTCACACATTCTGGACATCCACACCTGCCAAGTTGTTCAACGAAAGGCTTTGCAATAAAAACAATCCAGTTCGTTTTTCAAAAATACGGTCGGACTACTCGATATAAGCCCAAAAACAACACAGGAACACCTTGAGTTATCTGAATTGGCTGCAGCACATCAAGATCTTTGTGCAAAACTCCATCAAATGTTTTGTGAGATGTGGGACTACTGAACGATAAATAATTGGTGCAGTTTTTGGACTCCAATTAACAATGGCACTTCCAGCAGCCATTTTTTTCTGAACGATTACTACGATTTTGCCTCTTTCGTTTTTCACTGAATCAGTTTCCACAAATTCAAATCAGTTTTCACATGCTATGATTATTAGCAGAAAGAAAATTAATAATCCTCCTCCCATTTTATTTGATGGTAATGTCATTAATTATGTTGAAAAAACAAAATCATTAGGTTTAATTCTTAATTATGATCTCACTTTTGATGATCATGTTATTAAAATTTGTGGAGAAGTTAACAGTTGCTTAGGGATGCTTTATCAATCAGTTAGTTTCACACCTGTCAATTTACGTTTGAAACTTGTTAGAGCTTTAATAATACCCAAATTACTATATTGCTCAAATATTTTCCATAATTGTTCAAGAAAAAGTTGGGATTTACTAAATGTAACATTTAATAACTGCGCAAGATATATATTTAATCGAAACAGATTTAGTTCTATTTCTACCTTTTCTTTTCAAATTTTAAATTGTTCTCTTGAAAATTATCTTAAATATCGTTCTTGTCTATTTTTGCATAATTTAATAAAATATAAATGTCCAGACTATCTTTATGAACTTCTCATTTTTCCAAGATTTCAACGAAATAAGTTACTGAAACTTCCAAACAGTTGCCTTTCTTCACAATTTAGATCATCGTTCTTTGTTGAGAGTATTAGATTGTGGAATAATCTTGAAGCAGGCATTAGAATTCTTGAATCAACTTCTGACTTCAAGAGGAAATGCTTGCTTCATTTCTCCTCATGTTAAGGGTTTGGTCATTGCACAGAAGTGATAATCAATAAGTTTAGGCTTTTTGAACTCAAATTACTATTTATTAAAGAAAGCAGTTCATTAATGTCACCAGATTGATTTTGTAACATTTTCAATAATTCTTTATTTTCACAATTATTTAATTCTTTTTTTTTTTTTTTTTAATTAATCAATGAATAATTAATATTTTAATATTAAACTTAGTTCACGATAAACTTAGGTTTAAAAAGGATTTCCTTATGTGAAACTACACTGTATTAATAAATAAATAAATAAATAAATAAATTTTACAACAATTCTTCGATCATTTTCGATTTTATTGAAACTTTAACGTTAAATTGTGCTCGAACGGGTTAACCGATTCTAATCATTTTGTTAAAGGTACTAAGTAAGGCTTTATAAAAGTTTTGTAATGATAAAAACTTATGTATATTTTTATATGATTTTTCTCAATTTTAATTTTTGAAACATTTCAAAAAGTAACTTTCATTTCTTTTATTTTTTTTTATATTTTAAAGTTTTATTTTGTTTACATAACACATTGCACTCTAGCAAAAAATAAATATAAATGATAGTAAATTTGAAGCTTGACCTCAAATTGCAGCACACGTTTTGTATTCAAATAAATAAATAAATACAGAAAATTTGTATTATTCTACTTTGCAATATTACGGGGCTAGGTCCTCCCTGAAACACTTTCTTAGTTAATGAAATGAACAACATGGATCTCGTTTATTAGCCGTTCCATAAAACGTCTACTTAGAATGTATATATAAGCACTAACGATGTGTTAAATCTAAGTTTTCCGTCCGTTTTCTGATAATCTAGCAAGATGTTTCAATGGATAAGATACAAAAGCGGTATGTGTGTGACCACAAGAAACACCGAAAGGCGAATGAAATTGATGTTAATAAATGCCATCCGACAAAAAACTTGTTTCAAGAAAACAATATGGAAAAACGGTTTTCGGTTGGTGTCGAGTGAGCCAAGCTCACCAACGAAAACCAAAGAAAATGGCCAAAATGTTGCTCAAATCTTTTACACATTTTCAAATAAAAACGTTGGCATAACTTCTGAACCTAAAGCTTTATAAAAATTGAGATGAAGGAGAATTCCTAATAACTATCTACATTAAAATAAATTTTGCGTCAATTCAGATAAAATTGCTTGGATAAGATGAAAAAAACCAATATTTAAGGATTGTGAAATTTAAATCGCAAACCATCCAAATTTTACACACTTGTTGGTTTGTTGATAGAAATATTGATAAGAATATGAGATGAAATTACTGTTGAGGAAAAGTTGTTTGACTAAAGGTGATTGTAAAAATGATTGTTCGTTTTTAACCTCTTTACAGGTGTTATCAATAATTTATACATTTAATTCATACAATCATTGCCAGTTTACATATTTGTTATTTATTTTTTAGACATGTTAAAAAACCGTTTTGATTATTTGGAATTTAGTTTCACATATGTTGATTTCTTGCCAAAATACAGTGAAATGCGTCCAATTGGTTTCTATTGAAAGGTATAGAATTCGGCATTTCAAATAATGGTATGGTAAAGTATCACGTGAATATCATAACATAATAACATAATATTATGCAAAAGTACTTTTAGTTAACGATTATATGTCTTGATAGTCAAGAGAAACTTGTTCATTTAGTACGCGAAGTACGCGATACAAAAAGCCGGTATAGAGATGTGGCGAACATCAAAACTAAAATCATTTCTCAAAAAAACTTTAAATTTAGCAGGCGAGGATTTCGTTAACATTTATTAAAAAAAACAAAATATATATTATTCTTATTCGGGTTTTGTTTTTTCCAAATAGTTTTTTAAAATTTCTTGATTTTAGTGATGTAAAAAAATGTTTGTATAATTAATTTTTTTAAATTTTATTTTTCACAATTCTAAATTTTAAATAATGTAATCAATGTTAACTTAACAATTATAAATATTAAAGTCAAAATTTAATCAAATAAATTTATGGAAATCAAATTCAGACAATTCATTAATTAATTATAATGAAAAAATAGAACAAGTGTCGATGTCAAATATTTCAAGTTCGTCAATATCTTTAACTTCATCCATTTCATGAGATTTATTAACACAATTTTCTTTAGATAGATTCTGCCGGTTTTTTAATATGAATAATTTAGAAAAATATATTGAATTGAGTGATTCGATAACTGCAGTTGAAGATGATAGTGAAAAATGCTGGACAATGCACCATTCAATTCTTTCATGGATTGGTGATAGTGCCAAACATCGAATTCTCCATATATTGGATACAACATCTCCAACAACATCTCGTATCATCATACTCATCTCCTGGAAAATTCAACGCCACTAGCAGCCAGCCTCTAAATTAAAATCTACCTCCACTCAACGCAGTATCATCCAAAACTGGTAACTCCGACTAGGAACAAACCTTCCAATGGAGTCAACTTAAAGAAGTATCAAATTTATAATTTAATTCATTTTTGTTTCTCTTTCTTAATTTAAATTAGTGCTTGCTTCATTTTATTTTAAAAATTTAATTTTATTATAATATTTTTTTTTCTCTTCTCAGTGACACAACACTCTTCACGTAGGGACCACAAATTCTTCCATCCATTCATTTTGGCTGACAAGCTTAATCTTAATTGTTTCTTATACTCTCTTTTTTCCCCAAATCTCCAAATCGTTTCGGCTTTCAAGCCACGCCAGCTCCTGCTAGTGCGACCAATTTTTTAAAATTTTATTTTTGTTTAATAATCGATACTATGGGCCGAAGCTTCACAACTCTTTCCTTCGTAATACTCACTTCATTCTCCGTTACTCATGGGCCGAATTAATCACCTTCTTCCTTCGTAAGACCCGCTCCAATCTCCTTAACTTATGGGCTGAAACAAATTTTTTCGAATTTTCTGATTTTTTTATTTATTATCCGTAACGTTACCCATATGTTACCATAACATGACCATCTTCTAACGTTAACCATCTATCTGTTGACAAAACAGTTATGGTCCTTATGGATGTAAAAATCAGATTTCATCTAATTAAGCAGAAAATCCAAATATCTGATCTCAAAGGAATATCCCCAACGATACCCATATGTTTCTACAACAAGAACATCTTCTGACGTTAACCATTTATCTGTTGGCGAACAGGTATGGTCTTTATGGATATGTAAAACGACATTTCGTCGTTAATCAGATATTTCTTCTCAAAGCGATCTTTTTCTATCTATCTACGATCTACACGTCTCCAAAGTAAACATTGGTCTCAGTCAACTTTGTACTGTCAGACTTTACGAAACTTGTGTTACCATATGTACCATATGTACTCCTTTGCTTACGCTAAATTTCTGCTTATTCTTGCTTTTAACAGCTACTTTTCGAAAAATGAATTAATATTCACGTTTATACATGCTAGTATTGTCTCAGTCAACTTTGATCTGTCAGACATTCAGCATCACCGATGTTGCTTTTCTGCTTCTCGTATTTTAAACGAACCTTTTAATCTATGGTACACATTTCCACAAATATTGGTCTCAGGCAACTCAGCTCTGTCAGACCTATATCTCCACTCGTGTTACCATTACTCCATAGCTGTTCGTTTCTTTTTTTTTGCAGAACTCCTATTTGTAAGACCCATAATTTTTTCTCCATCAAATGGTATCGATTACTAAACAACACTTTCGCTGAACACAATCTCTCCTAACACATTAGTTTTTAACTCTCCTAAAACAATTTCTTCTAATCTTCATATGACCGAACATCGACAGATAATTTAGGTCACATCTGAAGATGGCTCGACACAATTTCGCCTCTTTTTGCCACTAACTGTCCACTCTACATCTTCGGACACCTCCAAACTTTTTCTTATCCGCTACAACTCCTTAAGCAAAACTCTTTCCTTCTTTCCTCCTCAACTCTACTTACTTTCTTTATTTATATCGTTCCATCTTCGATGGCACTAGGAGGGGAGTGTTGTGGTGAACATCAAAACTAAAATTATTTCTCAAAAAAATTTTTAATTTAGCAGGCGATGATTTCGTTAGCATTAGTAAAAAAACAAAAAATATATTATTCTTATTCGGATTTTGTTTTTTACAAATAGATTTTTAAAAAGGTTCTTGATTTTAGTGATGTAAAAAAATGTTTGTATAATTAATTTTTTTTAAATTTTATTTTTCACAATTCTAAATTTTAAATAATGTAATCAATGTTAACTTAACAATTATAAATATTAAAGTCAAAATTTAATCAAATAAATTTATGGAAATCAAATTCAGACAATTCATTAATTAATTATAATGAGAAAACAGAACAAGTGTGGATGTCAAATATTTCAAGTTCTTCAATATCTTTAACTTCATCCATTTCATGAGATTTATTAACACAATTTTCGTTAGATAGATTCTGCCGGTTTTTTTTTTAATATGAATAATTTAGAAAAATATATTGAATTGAGTGATTCGATAACTGCAGTTGAAGATGATAGTGAAAAATGCTGGACAATGCACCATTCAATTCTTTCATGGATTGGTGATAGTGCTAAACATCAAATTCTCCATATATTGGATACAACATCTCGTATCATCATACTCATCTCCTGAAAAATTCAACGTCACTAGCAGCCAGCCTCTAAATTAAAATCTACCTCCACTCAACGCAGCATCATCTAAAGAGACACAAAACTGCATATTTCTAATCAAATCCTGAACTATGTCGTATTGGTTTTTGCACCAACACCGGCAAAATGAAATATTTTACAGCACCCCGCAACATATCTCTCAAAGACACTGACGACTACAATGAATACACCAACATATGTTTCCGTGTTTTTCAGGTATTTTATACCATTTTCAAACGACATGAGGGCAAACATCAATGGCGGCAAACCGAGTTTTTGAAGTTCTCTAAAAACTATGGTCAAAATATGTTTTACTGTCGTATAAATTCACACTTAACATATAGAATTAATTATGAAATGGGTAACTTCTGACAGTAAAAGCTTGACACCGACTAGCTACGATTGCCTAATCCTATTAAAGTTCAAGCGGAAAACAGTTATTTAAAATAATTAAAGAAACCAAATGAATCATGTTATCAAAAAACTCCTTGAAGGCAGCGATGGAATGATTAAACGAATGATCGAATGAGAAAAACTATAACAATCAAGGAATGCTCATCGAAGGAAGGGACCCAGACAAGGTCAATTCTCAAAAGTTAAAATTGAGTTCAATTAATGAGAAATAGAAAATGATTATACATGCGGTCAAATATATGTATATACATGTAGAAACTGCCGGTGTAAACCAACACCTTATACAAACATCAGTGGTCTACATTTGTAATCCATTTTTAACACCTGTTTAAAAGCATTACAATTTTATTCTTCTTTTAAAACCAACTTTTTTAAAATTATGTACATTTCAAATATGGTGGTTTACTGTCATAACAAAAAAGAATACAGTTTTTTGTGGTGTGAACTGTAAACAACCACATTCCCGTTATCATCCCATTTACGGTGTAGTTGATCTGACATATTATTCTTTTATATATTTGATCATATCAACCTGATAAAACATCCATAATCCGGAAAATTACCAGGAATGTAAATTAGCAGAAAAGATTAAGCTATTAAACTATTAAAAATAAAAAGATCAGACACTGGGACACCGAAATCGACTTTTAAAAATATTTGTTTTATTTTAACTTTTAAATTTCAAAAATCAATTAAAATCTTGTGAACTAACGAAAAAGTTAACAAATTAACAACATTTTTTAAATTTAAATTAGCCTTTCTCAATATCTCTCCATCGATAATTAACAATCAATTACCCAATATAAATACAACAAAAACAAATTAAAATCGAAAGTCGTTTATAAAGTCTTAGGGTGAGAAATATTTCAAAAGATTTAATAATACCAAAATCAAGTAGAAATTTTGTTAAATTTATAAAAAGTATAGAAATTCCTTATATCCTTTTAAGACCTAAAAATATGAATAATTGAAAGTATGTAAAACCAAATATTGTTGAAATATTTTAAATTAACCATTATTTTATCCTTTCTAAATTCGAATTACAAAAAATTTATAAATAAACGGATTTAGGCTGAATATAACATAAGAGAAACAATC
Source organism: Diogma glabrata (assembly GCA_963693315.1). Lineage (NCBI taxonomy): Eukaryota > Metazoa > Arthropoda > Insecta > Diptera > Cylindrotomidae > Diogma > Diogma glabrata. The sequence goes on from CAVNZG010000337.1 coordinate 72,787, forward strand.
ACATTTTTTTACAACATGGTCACGATTTTATTAGAACATTAACTGTCCAATTCTAATTCAACTCTATAGATCAAAACTGATTATTTCAAAACTAAACACAGATCAAAATCGCCAAGGTCGATTAAGAATTTTTCTTTTAAAATTGTATATCTTAAAAATATGCAAAAAAACTCACTTTTTATAATAATAATGACTATGCCATGTTATATATCCTTTTCTATAAAAAATTTTTATATGTCCACTAATTACTATTTTTGTTCACATCACCAAAATATTTCACTTTTAACAAAAATTAATTAAAACAAACCGATCACTTTGTTACATTAAAACAAAATTTAAAAAAAGAAAGTTATCGTTTTATTTTTTTTTTTTTTGTATTTTCGATATAAATTATAAAAAGTAAATTAATAAAAATTCTATTTCTACATAACGGTTCTGCACAATCAACAACTGAAATAAAACTGTCTTTTAAAAATTGAAATTTCGAGGAAAACTTTTTTGTACCTCGCTATATAATTTTCCTTTCACTTACATACAAAATAAACAAACAATTAATACATTTAAAAGAAACAATCCGTTCAAGCTACATAAAAAATGACCAGTCTTGCTTCTCAATTTAAAATCAACAAAATAAAAAAAAATGTATATAAATAATAATAATAAAATTGTTTATAACAGATATGATAAAGAAAAAGTAAAACTTTTTTATATCCCCACTTTACCCCTTTTATAACTTCTTAAATTTAAAACTTACACCAGACTATATCCGTTACCACAACATTAACATAAATATTCACTTCACTTCACAATGTTACTTTTTTTTGTACCAAACAAAAAATTTATAATTATAGTAATAAACAAACTTTAAAAAAACTGACAAATTTGATATAAAATAAAAAAAGAAATTTTAGCTATGCGTATTAATAGTGAAATATTGTTTCTTGCATTCAAGTATTTGCTAAATTCAAATGCAAAAAAGCATAGTTTCTTAGAAATTCGAATCCTCATTCACCCCTTATTTCTTATCATAATTATTCCATGTTTATTTCAAAATTTGATTAATTCAATTCTCGACACTTTTCTGCCGTTAATTTAACAAAATTTGATTTACTTGATATATACATATTTTGAAGCTTTTTCTTCAAGAGCTTTTGGGAAAAATAGTTAACCATGCGGATCTCCATTTCTCTGCCTTTTCAAAAATATTCCCTGCTTTACAAGAATTACCACCAAGCACAATTTTAACATCTATCCAATCCCTATCCTGATCCCTTAAAAAACTTCTTGTTTTTCATTCAATTTTCCTTTTTTTCATTCTCCCTTTCTTTTTCGTGGTTCAAATTTTTCAAAGAATAATCAAACAAAATTTATTATTACATATTTTTAAAACTTATTATATTTCATTTCTGTTGTATATTTCATTTCTATTTTTATTATAAGAGTTGGAAACCAAAATTCTCTTCTCACCTCCAATTTTTATAACATGGTTTTTGGTCAAACAAAGAATCAGAACTCAGAAACAATCATTCGATCGTAGGATTGAGCAACTTAATTCAACAAAACACATGATGATGCTTAATGTGAAACTGTTAAGGGAATGATAAAACGGAGCACTTACGCTCTAGAAGATTCAAACATGTTAATAGAAACTTCTCATTATACATCTTGCTTCAATATAGCAAAAAAGTCTTCCGCAACTAGGAGTTAAAAGAAACCTTTTGACAAGACCGTGTCTCTATCGGCAAAAATTTCAGCTCAGTTTCTAACGTAGCAAGAGCGTCTGTTTTACAGTTTCCTCTAAAAGCACTGCAATCTGACACCTGTATTATTTGGATATTAAGCTGTTTTGCCACTTCTGCTTGATATATATATATATATATAAGCCGCATTTGATTTGACTCAAGCAACTAAATGCTATGCAATTGTGGGTGGTTTTTAGAATTCGTAAAAGTAAAAACGGTACCCTATTGGTAAAACTTCGGTGTCCGTCCGAATTTCTACATAATCGATTTACTCACGAAAAATAAGTGCTATAAACTTGAAATTTTCGAGTTATTAAATGTGTTTTCCCCCGCCTGCTGATAACAAAAATATGTCAAATGCTTGTTTTTATCTATATTTTATGGACATAGATAAGGAGATATTAAACCAAAATTTGTTTTAAGGAATCGAGTTTGGTTTAGAAAAATCGAAAAAAATGGAAATATTTAAAAAAAAAACTTCAATCAATTTTCGACTGCTTAGTTTCTGCCTCCCTCCCCCCCTTAACTTCGAACATTACAAAGAAAAAAATTAACGGTTGTAGGAATTTTGTATAAAAAAAATCGTTTTTTTGTTTTGGTTGTTATAATTTCAAATATTCTTTGGAGGGGGGTGGGGTTGAGAGTAGAAATTTCAAAGAAAAAATTATTTTTGATCATGTCAAGTGGGGTGTCATATAAAAAGTGATTTTTTTTATAGTGCAAAACAGTTTTTTTTGCAATTTTCGAAAGCACCGTTTTTGGCTCATTTCTAAAATTTTGTTTTGGAAAAGAACTATTCTTCTTCTATTCTTGTCAGGAACAATTTTTAAATGAAAATGAATGTTTTTCAGCGTTTTCTGAAGGAAATTAATTGACTTTGGGGTGCCGATGAGAGTTTTCCTTACCATACCAATATGAGAACTAAGTTGATTTATGTCCATGAAATCGGTATATGAGACATCTCAACACAGGCCGTAAAGGTTATTGTAACGATTATGGAATACGATAGAATACAACACAATAGAACATCTTTCGAGAAAATAGTCTTTAGAGTTTTGATTATCTTATAAGAAGGTAAATAATTGAAAAAAATAATTGAAAAAAATAGATCTCGAACCTATGTGTCAATATTTGAAGATCGTGTTATTATGTTTATGTCGATAAAGGACGGAAAAAGGTTTGTGTTCTAGAATATTGTAGAGATATCGAGACTATTTCATATAGTATATATAGTTATACATAACCATGTTAGAGGATAAGATCAGTATAAAATTGTAAGCGATAGAATGAGTATACAATTGTCAGCGATAGAAAAAGTATAAATTTTTAACCGTGATATAAGCGAGTTAAAATTAGGTGTTACAATTTGAATAAGATAATTGTTAGAAATTACTATAAGTGTAATAGAGTATTATAAGTAAAAGATTATCGTAAGTGAACAGTTAAAAGTGATATTGTGAACAATTGTAATAGAATTATAAGTGGTGAATTATTGTTAGCACAAGAACAATTAAGGGGAATAGTAGTATATTTTTATAATAAAAATCTTGAACGAATAAAATTATAACGTTTAGAAAATCCATTGTGTTTTAATTTCCTGATATTGTGATCGAACTAAATAATTGTAACTCGGCTAAGAAACGTTACATTATTTTTAGAAAGTAAAACGTCAACTAGAACCAGAAGACTTAAATGTGTTAATTGGTTTATTGACCAGAGGGTTTATGGCTTGAGCTCCTTCAGTAACTAATGGTTCGTTAACTTGTAATGTAAAAGGTGCATACATTAATAAAGGATCCGATCCGAATGTGGGCAAAGTATCATCTGACTCGACAATATAATTTCGTGTTGTAGGGTTGGTTCCGAAAAATTTTCTTATGTTCCACTTCCAATAATTATATAAAACAAAATACCCTCTTGACGGGGCTGATATAATAGATTGATAATAGCATGTCCAGATGATATGATTAAGTAATCTGAAAAGATCTAATGATCTGATGATCTGATTATCTGATGATCTGATAATCTGATAATCTGAAGATCTGAAGATCTGATGATCTGATGATCTGATGATCTAATGATCTCATGATCTGATGAGCTGATGATCTGATGATCTGTTGATCTGATGATCTGATGATCTGATGATCTGATGATCTGATGATCTGATGATCTGATGATCTGATGATCTGATGATCTGATGATCTGATGATCTGATGATCTGATGATCTGATGATCTGATGATCTGATGATCTGATGATCTGATGATCTGATGATCTGATGATCTGATGATCTGATGATCTGATGATCTGATGATCTGATGATCTGATGATCTGATGATCTGATGATCTGATGATCTGATGATCTGATAATCTGATGATCTGATGATCTGATGATCTGATGATCTGATGATCTGATGATCTGATGATCTGATGATCTGATGATCTGATGATCTGATGATCTGATGATCTGATGATCTGATGATCTGATGATCTGATGATCTGATGATCTGATGATCTGATGATCTGATGATCTGATGATCTGATGATCTGATAATCTGCTGATCTGATGATCTGATGATCTGATGATCTGATGATCTGATGATCTGATGATCTGATGATCTGATGATCTGATGATCTGATGATCTGATGATCTGATGATCTGATGATCTGATGATCTGATGATCTGATGATCTGATGATCTGATGATCTGATGATCTGATGATCTGATGATCTGATGATCTGATGATCTGATGATCTGATGATCTGATGATCTGATGATCTGATGATCTGATGATCTGATGATCTGATGATCTGATGATCTGATGATCTGATGATCCGATAATCTGATGATCTGATGATCTGATGATCTGATGATCTGATGATCTGATTATCTGATGATCTGATGATCTGATGATCTGATGATCTGATGATCTGATGATCTGATGTGTTATGACACAATCCATCGTGTTATTTTGCCAGTAGTATTTATAAGAGAGTCTACACCCCGCTCCAGAACGAGTTCAGGTTCTGTATTGGTAGATTGAAGGAAATGTATGCCTTGGTAGTGAGATTTTAACGATCAACGAAAAGTCAAGAATGCATTCTCTTCAGTCGCCACACTGTTCTATCTTTTCTCTCCCTTATAAACTGACTACTTGGTAATCCTAAAATTCAACGTCCGTAACTACATAAAACAACAACTTAGTACAACGAAAATACATTACCTGGTTCATGATCAATACCATTAATTAATCGCGTTGCTACAACAACACGTCGTGTTGCTTCAGTATCAATTTCTATTAAAAAACTATCAATCTCACAATTAGCATCGCTTAAATTCGTAAACATTCTTCTACTTTGTCTTAATCAAACAAAAGTAAAACTCATATAGTTGTAATTGCATTTTTCTATTTTTTTGTTGATACTATCAGATACAATCTCATATTGAAATGTTTGGGATTTTAATAGTAATGGGATTGTAAATCATCTGTTTAATTAACTGTTAACGAATTGTTGCATTTCGTGGTTATTGTTATTTCGTTATCTTTATAATTTTTAATAACTACAACGTAAACAAACACAAAATTAGATGTGGTTGTCTGTTTATGTTCATGATCGACGATAATCAAATGAAACAGAGTTTAAATGATATATGAGTTTTGTAATGCGATTGTTGAGACAGTATGATAATGATCGTGATTGATTTTTTTCTTTTGAAAAGGGATAATACCAAAACAACAGAAGAAGTATACAAATTTTTTTGAATAACCATCTCGCTTCTACTCCTTTGTTTAATTATATTTATAGAACGTTTTTTCCACATCCTCGGTCAGTTGGTGTTAAATAATTAATCAAGAATTAAGTCCAATTTTAATATCAAGTCGGGAAATCGGAAAAAAATTAAAATTAAGATAGCCATTCGATTATGATGTTTAAAAATCAGAAGTTTAAATCAAAGTGCGATTACAATTGTTGAATTAAATTATTTTAAAAGATATCGAGTGCGCGTTGGCTATAAATAAGATAAGTCGGATATCGTGGTCAGTGTGAAGATAAAACGGATAGAAATTTGTTACGCGGTATGCGCTCGATATTAAATAATCAATGATATCAAATTAAAAATAGTTTTTTCTTAAATATAACAAAAAAATATATCTATGTTGTGTTGTTAATAATAAAGAAGATAACAAATCCATTATTAACATTATTGCTTATAAAAATAAATTCAATGAGTCTAATATATTACACAAGGTGATATTTGTTGGTTTTTGAAATAAAAATAGAAACTATTGAGCGAAATCAACGTTTTATGTCTATATTATTTGAGAACAAAAAAATTATAGTGCTCATTTTTCCTGTCGTTCTTCTGCATCGAATCGATGTATCATTTCATCGGTTAATTCGCGGTTGGTTCAATAAAATAAAAATTGATCAAACAACTGTGAATACATTGGCAGACATACAGTTACTTTATAAATTCTTTCATCAAATCATAAAATGGAAGTGCACAGGTCAAGAACTTAAGCGCATTACTGTAACAAATGATATCGGTGTAAAACAAATATTGGAATCAACAACTAAAATACAGCAAGAGACATGCAAGGACGAAAGTCGCCTTCATCATAGAATTTTTGCTTCTGGATTTATCAATACAACGATCAACCAATCAACACCCAAGTAAATTTTGTTTTTATATATATATCAATTGCTATTTTTATTATTAAATTCTTCGAATTTTTCTTGTGAAAGATTACATGACCATGATGGTCTTGTAAATTAAGTACTCGATAGAGATTTCTTCTGGGTTGAGGCCACATTGTTCGCGGTTCCTCTTTTTATTATTTAATTTGAATTTCGTACGTATTATTAATATCCTGGCATAACGGAATCTGCCATAGATTCCGCAATAGATGATCTGATGATCTGATGATCTGATGATCTGATGATCTAATGATCTGATGATCTGATGATCTGATGATCTGATGATCTGATGATCTGATGATCTGATAATCTGATGATCTGATGATCTGATGATCTGGTGATCTGATGATTTGATGATCTGATGATCTGATGATCTGATGATCTGATGATCTGATGATCTGATAATCTGATGATCTGATGATCTGATGATCTGATGATTTGATGATCTGATGATCTGATGATCTGATGATCTGATGATCTGATGATCTGATGATCTGATGATCTGATGATCTGATGATCTGATGATCTGATGATCTGATGATCTGATGATCTGATGATCTGATGATCTGATGATCTGATGATCTGATGATCTGATGATCTGATTATCAGATGGTCAAAAATATTAATCTTACAAACATTAGATTAGAGTTTGCAAACTATTCGGAATTTTAGTTTCCTCGGATACCGGTTTCTATTCTTCAGTAACCGCGGTTAACCGTTCGGATGCGGATATTTTTTAAAAAAGCAAAAAAAATATAAAAATTAAATAAACTGCAAAAATTTTCGATTAAAATTTTTTATTTACTTTAATTTTTATAAAAATATTTTAGAAAAACGACAATTTAGAGAATAATCTCACAGCCAGGTTCAAAGTTTATTTAAGCGCATTACTGTAACAAATGATATCGGTGTAAAACAAATATTGGAATCAACAACTAAAATACAGCAAGAGACATGCAAGGACGGAAGTCGCCTTCATCATAGAATTTTTGGTTCTGGATTTATCAATACAACAATCAACCAATCAACACCCAAGTAAATTTTGTTTTTATATATATCAATTGCTATTTTTATTATTAAATTCTTCGAATTTTTCTTGTGAAAGATTACATGACCATGATGGTCTTGTAAATTAAGTACTCGATAGAGATTTCTTCTGGGTTGAGGCCACATTGTTCGCGGTTCCTCTTTTTATTATTTAATTTGAATTTCGTACGTATTATTAATATCCTGGCATAACGGAATCTGCCATAGATTCCGCAATAGATGATCTGATGATCTGATGATCTGATGATCTGATGATCTGATGATCTGATGATCTAATGATCTGATGATCTGATGATCTGATGATCTGATGATCTGATGATCTGATGATCTGATGATCTGATAATCTGATGATCTGATGATCTGGTGATCTGATGATTTGATGATCTGATGATCTGATGATCTGATGATCTGATGATCTGATGATCTGATGATCTGATGATCTGAAGATCTGATGATCTGATGATCTGATGATCTGATGATCTGATGATCTGATGATCTGATGATCTGATGATCTGATGATCTGATGATCTGATGATCTGATGATCTGATGATCTGATGATCTGATGATCTGATGATCTGATGATCTGATGATCTGATGATCTGATGATCTGATGATCTGATGATCTGATGATCTGATGATCTGATTATCAGATGGTCAAAAATATTAATCTTACAAACATTAGATTAGAGTTTGCAAACTATTCGGTATCTTAGTTTCTTCGGATACCGGTTTTTATTCTTCAGTAACCGCGGTTAACCGTTCGGATGCGGATATTTTTTAAAAAAGCAAAAAAAATATAAAAATTAAATAAACTGCAAAAATTTTCGATTAAAATTTTTTATTTACTTTAATTTTTATAAAAATATTTTAGAAAAACGACAATTTAGAGAATAATCTCACAGCCTGGTTCAAAGTTTACCACAAAAGTGAGCCGAAACAGAGAACTCCTTTCAGCTTCGTTTGATGACGATTTTATAGTTATTATAACGCTTCAAATAATTTTTGAAGTTTTCGTGACCTTTGTCCTGTAGTCTTGAAGATTGTGAACTTGCCTTTCATGTTTGAGTTAGAGTTCTGTATTTTTTCTCATGTCACATTATTAATTTCATGTACCTATATGGGTTAAGATCTTTTGAGGAAGATGATGGTGATGCAGAGGAAAAAAATTCAAAAAGTCTATTAAACATCTGAGACGCAAATTAGAAAACAATTTTCGATGGATTAATAGAGTTGTTGGTGAGACATTCAAGTATATCGGCAATATGAGTATTCACTCGTTCTTTCATCCATCGTTCTATACATTACATCGTTCGATACGTTACATTCTTTATGTTTCGCAGTTTTTCAAAATCTTTTCTAGATAATACAATTTAATTCGATAAGCGCCATCTGAATTGGGACTCGAACTCTGATAAGCTTTTCTAACATAGATTCAATAGAGATCCATTTGTGTTTCACGTCAAGTTGAGGCTTATGTCGTGCCCCATTTTGCCGATAATTTTCTTCTGTAAAATTGAGTTTTTCACGGTCGGTTTTTAAAAAACCTAATCAAATACATTTATTTCCTAAATTTATTTCTATCCGATAACCGCAATTATTTTGAACGGATACCGGATACGGTTATTTATTCAAATAACCGTGGATATCGGATACGGATAATCCAAACCGTCAAACTCTACATTAGATCACGACTGCAGCAAACCAGGTTACTTTGTTTGGGCATGTTATACAAAGAGCAGTGTCACGATGGAGTGGGAGATGGAAAAACAATGGTTTAATTAGGTCCCACCGAAAGAAAAAATCTTGGTTGATTTAAACATGTTGCATTGTTAATCGAGCATTAAGTGAAAATTGGGGAACTAAATACGTTTGTGATAGAATCAAGCAATACTCCGTATTAAATCTATTGGTTTGGTACATCTTTGTTTTGTTTTTGCTGCTATCGATGTTTGTATGGACTCGTTTCTTTCGTAAATATAATATTTGGAATTTTTTATATTAGAAGTATCAAACCCGACAAACATTTTTATGCATAAAGATAGCGTTCGTATATTTACGTTCTAAATAGGAAATCTATGAGTGTGATTTTGTTTGTAAAGGATGCGACCATTTTTTCGCCATTTTTTTAATGATACAATTTAAAAGATCAAAATTCAGAAATCAAAAAATTTAAATATTTGAATTATGTGTAGAAAATAATACTAATTTTCCATAATTTTCTCATTATCATGAAAAATTAAATTAAAATATCGATAAATCGACATGAAACAAGACAAATAAAAAATATTAAAATATATAATAATTTTTTTAAATCACTAAAATTAATTATGTAATTTAACAAGATTGTTGATATCATATTCACAAAAAATTTGTTTCACACATAATTTTATGTGTAGATAATATTAAAATTATTCAATTCAATTAAACGCATGTAAATTATTTTATCCACGACTACTAAAGAATATATGCTTTCCATGCGTATATCTTCCATTGTAATTGTATTCATTCCACAACTAGTGATTCTAATTAAATTCTTCAACAGTTCTATAGTTTATTAAACATTCCCCTAACATATTAAAAACTTCATTTGTTGGTATAGTAATATAAACAGGGCCTTACTCTCACATTCGATAACCTTCGTTTTGAAAACGATAGTTCTTTTCGACCAAACTAAAATTTCATACTCTAGCATTCGATAAGTGAAGAAAATTTTTACTACAATTTTAGTAAGTGTTGTCAACAGTAAAAAATAGAATATCTACTACATTTTGTTTTAAATATGTCAAATCAAATGTCAGTTTTTTATTAGTAAATAATGTCAATAGTGTCAATGTTGTTGATTAATTTGAAAATATTTGGTTTTTAACTTCTAAAATTTCCACTAAAATTGCAACATAACAATAAAAAAATAATGTGCAAATTCATAAAATGTTTTTTTACTAATAATATGTAAACAACATTTATTAAATATTATAATCAATATTTAGGAAGAAAAAATATTAACTTCATTTCGAATTTATAAACGACCAGAAAATATGGGCGAATACAAAAACGACACAAAAAATTCAAACACAATATCGCTATAAAATAATTTAGAAAAATATTGTTGCGCTATCTAAACTTTTATATGTCAAATAAAATATTCGATAGCGTTTATTCGCCTTCGAAAAAAAAAAAAAAAAAAATAAACGAAGGCTTTCGAAATTGGGTGTAAAACGAAGGCTATCGAATTTCAGAGTAAGGCCGCAGGTTTAAACGAGAACAATACATATATGAAATATAAAATAAAAAAGCTTGTTTTGTTTTTTATGCTATCTTTGATGCATGTATTTCAATATGGTGATACAAACTTTAGCAATCAATCTGGAAATTAATCGAAATATTTTGTAGTCGTGGATAAAAAGCGTCTTGTATTCGTATAGGATGATGGCAATTCTTCACTCGGATGATTCGGAAACTTCATCCTCGTGAAGAATTGCCATCATTCTCAACTCATACAAGAATTTACTATCCTAATTAATTAATTAATTAATTAATTAATTAATTAATTATTTTTAATTTTTAAAATAAATTGACAATGCTACTTGGGTTAAAATAACCACGTTCATATTAGACGCAAAATCAAACAAACTTTGTAGTTGATTCTACCAACGGTTTTTTTTTGGTGCACGAGTGTGAAAAACGACCTTAGACGTTTTAATATCGTGGTGATTGTATTGCTTAACCGAGGAATAATAATGGAAACCTAATGCTCATTACCATGCTAAATGGTTCAATTCTTGCGCATGTCAAAAAAAATGTTTACGTGCAACAATGGTTTTGTGGTGATACAGAAATGTGTAGACAGCAAATAGTCTGACTTCAGAAATTATTACTAAGAGAGCTATAGTCAAAGAGCTTTTAATTATAGAGTCAACCCTCGTATAACACGATGGATTCGTACGGTGTTATATCGAAAACGTGTTCTAAGAGTGTCGTGTTATACAAGGGTTGACACGAGGGGTGACTGTACCTTCCAAAGGGAGAGCTGAGAAGTAACACTAACGAAAGAGGACTGATTTGAGATGAATTGACTGTCAAACAACGAATCGAACACGATGAACACTTTAACAGCTAAGTGCCTCACTTGTTATGGTTCAGAAACTGCAAATTCAATTTTAATTCCACCACAGCACAGCTATTAATTTTGTGGATGTTGGAACACCGAGTCCTCCAACGATATTTCAGTGAGTATGTATGACGAACATATAGACGAATGCAAAGACATTAATTGTTTATTGGGAGTCAGAATTTTCTTTAGCTTACTCTGGGACGATTATATCAAAGCAACGAGTCATGAAAACTTGGTCTCTTTATTAGAGTTAAAAAAATGTTCCTTCGCTTCAATTACTTACTTCACATTTATAAGTCATATAAACTGTTTGTGTGGAATATTGTTTTCAAGTTTAGGGTGCTGCATCTGTTTCGCTCCTGACTATTTTTAATTCTATTCAAAAGCGTGCTATAAGAATTGTTGATGATCGAAATTTCACATCATATCATGAATTCCTACAACACCATCGCACTGTTTCTGATCTTTGTTTTTTATAAATACCAACAGTGCTTAGAAAAATCAGATGCATTATGCTTTAAAGATATTCTCTTCCCCGTTTTACTCGTCAATCGGTTTATCAAGGGGACAGAATGCAAAGGGATTTCTTTGTCCGAACAGCGTATAAATGGAATGATTTACCGGTATCGATAGTCTCGACTCTCGGGTGACTTTAATCTACATCTACATCTACACAGGCGTCCATCAACACCTCAGAACTGATGTTGTTGTGGGGCCTAGGTTTTAAAAGGTATCTTTGTAAAAGGTATTTGAGGTTCACTTTGCACCTTTGAAAATTTTATAACAGTCTTTTGCATGCAAAAGATACCAGACAAACTGGTAGAAACATCTACTCTGACGGAGCAAATAACCGCAGATAATGTCAATAGTCATATAATACATTATTTATTTTAGTTTTTTATTTACAGAAATGATTCACTTGAGGCAAGAGCTTTAAAAATCAATATTTATTTATGTTACTATCTGCTAGATTTCATTTATCTTATATGTCTTTCAGATTATCTTTTCAGGGAGCTACAGACTACCTGGTGATTGTCTTATCTATCGGAATTACCGTTAAGTTGTATTACCGATCTAATTGACTTCTTTGCTGAAAATCGTCTATCGAGTCATGCCACGTTAAAACTTCATTTCAAAAATTCAATTCCAACCAAACATGTTCAGAAAGCTACCTGTTGTAGGTTGATCTAACATCTTTTTTAAAATTATAGCTCCAGCTTAGTCTAACCAATATATTCATTTCCTTATAGCTCCAACAACAAAATATTACGTCAATTAAATAAAAATTCATAACTTCGATACGTTCATTGACCAACTAAATTTAAATAACAACAAAACATTAATGCGTAACAACATTAAAAAATTTGTATCAACAAATCTAATATAAAAACTTATTTATTTATTGAAAAACACATATCCATAATTAATTTTCATTTGCATTAAACATAAATTATTAAGAGATTTTAAATTTTTATACTAGACATACAATGTTTGAAGGAAATGGTAATCTTAATTATGTAATTTTATTTGATAAATTAAAAATTAATTTTAAATGAATTATATTGTTTTTGTGAATGTAATTAAAATTTTAAAACTATTTTTTAAGTTTTGTTGCTTTCTTTATAATTAAATATATTTTGATGATGACTCCATGTAGCTGCTATACATTGACCTTGAAGTGAAAGGCGGTCAGATAGAAACATTATTTTTTATTTAAATATAATTTCTTTTTCTAATATCAATTAATTGCCTTTTGCTTTTATTATTAAGAAAAACGTGTTTTCAACGCAAATATGACGTGAATAAAAAATTATAGTAAATGTTTCTTTTGCTATATGATTTGTGATTTTGTCATAATTTCATGATGGTAACTGAAAGTTAATGTTTGAAAGTAAATGTATCAAAATGAATCTGAAACCTTAAAAACAAATGTGGTATGAATAAATCAATATACATATGTTTACATTTTTTGTAACGATTTAAAACAAAACAATAAATAGTCGTAAAGTCCCAACTTTTCTCCCACAGACACAAATTAATTATAAATAATTATTAAACATTTGTTACCAAATCGATATCGATTAGCTAATGGTAGTTAGATAACTAGCATACTTTCTTATTTAAAATATCCAAAAAATTATTTAACATATCTTTTTTGATTAAATTTCACTTTTCACATAAAACAATTCTTCAAAAAATCTTCAAAACCGAATATCTTTTTTTTTTGTTATCTTTTACCAATTTAACTCGTTTATCTTGTTACCAATATTAATCGATTTTTATTCAAAATCGATAATCTGATTTATTTACATAATTTTATATTTTATTTTATAGAGTAATAATTTTAAATTTTGTGACTTAAATTTTATTTTTTTATCATTTCCATCGACTTCCGTTATTTTTGTTCCTGCCCGATTGAGTGTGACAAATATCATCTTGTACTGCTAAATCTTCATCAATTAATAGTTCAAAATTTCCAAGATTTTCTGGATTTGGTATTTTATTCCAACGAACACTGAAATATATTAAAAATTATATTGTGAGAAATGTGTTTTTCCAAAACAAGAAATGTTCCAAATAAGTTTGCTATCCAAGATAAACCCTAATTATCCGAGTAACATTATATTAGGATTTAGATCCGGCTTCTCATACGACTGACTCATCAACCTATTGGATTCAGGCTACATCGGGTGTCTGATCATGTGTGATTATAAAATTGCATCTATTTAAATATACGTGACACTAGGTATATGTATTTGAAAACTAAACTATGTATACTAAAAATTAGCTTATCTAAGACTTTTAACACATAAATAGACAACAACAAAAACGCATTTACTTACTCAGGAAATCCATCTTGTGGTAGAACAATTGATAAAATATTATCAATTAATTTATATTTTAATATCCTATCATTAACAGTTGTTGAAGTCAATGATGGTGATGCATTTACTTCAACCAACCACGGTTTCAGTGTATTATCAATAATAATATCATATCCATAACATTCAAAACAATGACGATCACTGGCCATTACAGGTGCAACAGCTCTTAACGAATGAACAATTAACCATGTTATCGAACCAAATAATCGATCAGTCACATCTTTTCCTCTAGTGCCTTCTAAAAATAATCTTAAATTTTGTACACTCCATTTACCTCCGTGTAAATTATTATAT
>CAVNZG010000338.1:0-50569 GCA_963693315.1 Diogma glabrata
TATAAATTGCAAAAAATTGCGAAGTTCGAAAAAAATGATAAACTTTGAAAGGCTTAATCTCGGAAACTATTGGGTCTACAGAAACAATTTTGGTATCATACTGTAGCAAATTTAGTCTACTTTAAAAACGGCCCAAAAAAGGATAAAGAAAAAACAAGCCCTTTAGGGTTATAATCGCCAAAATTTGGAAAAAATTAAAACGATTTTTTCGCGGTTTTTTCGATTTTTCGATTTTGACAAAGTTGCCTTCAGCGCTCGAGGTCACAAATTTGGATTATTCATTAGGTCAACATCATAAACAAGTTTGCAAAAAATCAGAACTACCGAAATTGACGTATACTATGAGAACTACCGGATTAGACCCCATACTCTCAGATGACAAAGTTACTGGACTACATCAAAAAATTAAATTAATTTAGCCCTCTTGGAAGGTTCCGCTTGAGGTTCGTCCGTATATGGATTGACCTTTTGGGATGGCATATCCCCATCAGGGATGGTGATGAATCGTCGACGTCGTGTGCCCATAAGTCATCCTCCATTTCGACATCGGAGAGATCGTCACCTTCTGGGATATCTGCTACTGCAATTAGAAAAATGATCAGGTACAGTTACATAATCTTCTTTTCTCATCGGCCACCACACACATATATCTATTAATATAATTACTAGGACAGGGATGTAGAAAACTCTACAAAGGTAATATACCAAGCAATTACGAAGTTCAAAAAAAGTGATAAACTTTGAAAGGCTTAATCTCGGAAACTATTAAGTCTACAGAGACAGTTTTAGTATCATATTGTAGAAAATTTAGTCTACTTTAAAAACGGCCCAAAAAAGGATAAAGAAAAAACAAGCCCTTAGGGCTATAATCGCCAAAATTTGAAAAATAACGATTTTTTCGCGGTTTTTGCGATTTTTGACGAAGTTGCGTTCGGCGCTCGAGGTCACAAACTTGGATTATTCATTAGGCCAACATCATAAACAAGTCTGCAAAAAATCAGAACTACCGGATTTGACGCATACTACCCCATACACTCAGGCGACAAAGTTACTGGACTAAAGGCAATATTTCACAATAAGATGGAGAAAATAAAATATAATACTTTTTTTCCATATTTGCAGGAACAAAGCTAAAATTGGGTTACTAATTTTCCTAGTTCTAGAAGCATATACCAAAATCATGTAACACATTGTTTACCTCAATCCAGCATATATAATATGTAGTTATATGGAAACTAATTTCTTCGAGCAAGCAAAAATTCTTTAAAAAAAATATAAAAAATAAAAAAATTGTGTCCATAAACACCTTAGAAGCATGTTGTTGTAGTACCTTGTTCTTAAACGGTCTTATTAGTTGTTGTGACACGTTGTGTTGTAGTTCCTACTACCCAACATATTTTATTTAAAAATACCTAAAGAAGCGTGTCATCACCAAAGAATATTCCATAACTATAAGACTAAGTGTGCTATCGTTGATTGAAAAAAGTTTATCACCCATCACCTCTAAAATATCACTTATCCCCTTATATCAGTGATATCTTACTGCCATTGCCAGTGGTATACGATATCTTCCGTTAACTGATTAGCCAATAGCAGGTCCATAGTACGCGCGGTTGTCACACCCATTGATCCAAAATTTATATAAAATTCATAGAAATATATAGAATTCAATTCAAGATATATAAAATTTATTGGTATTAATGCATTGTTACCGTTTGCAAATCACTATTGCAAACGTGTTGCCGGCTAAGTGCCACTATTTTTAAATAGTTTGTTCATCATGATTACCATCCATTTTTGATTATACATAACCTATGTTTCTTTGTATAGTATTTGTACGAATTCCATTTCGTAATTTTGAGCTTTAAATCGATATAATCGATGTTATCCACTATCTTCACTTAGTTTTAGAAATATGTATCACATACAATTGCATACCAGCAACATATTTGGTGTAGATAAAACAATTTGATCATGTGCTAAATTCCAATATATATATAATTTTGATATATAAATAAACATAATCGTTTGTCAGATCATAATTTCATTTTTCAATTCATTATATTAGGTTCAATGTAAAAACATTGATCAAAGCAAACCAAATATATAAAACGATATATTTAGATAAAAATAATATAGGCAAAACCCCTTAAGTTAATTATAAGAGCGTTCCATTTATATACATAATATATAGCCTATGTTCATCGAGAATAATGTACGTTTCAAATAGTGAAAGAATTTTTCAAATAGGTGCAGTGGCTTTGGAGATTATCAAATACGAACAAACAAACATTAATTTTTATATATGAGCCGTTCACTGCACAATAATCGTTAACTCCATAAAACAAAATGTTGAGAAATTGAATTTTTTTCAGAGGTCAAATAAATTTCGATATTTAGTAGTGTTAATCTTTATCATTCAGGAATGTTATTATAAACATAATTTATTTAATTTTGGTTACTAAGTATATCAATTATGTATTATAGTAGTAATTTAATTAGTATAATAGATATTATTAGTTTTTTTTTAATGTCAGGTTTTTAATAGTCATTTTTTAATGGTCAGACAAATTTTGACTTTTAATGGTGTTTATCTTAATTATTCAGGAGAGTTGTTTTTCACATAGAAAGTTATGACTATAGCAAGTACTTTGACATTTAAATTTAAATTTTTCCAAAAAGTGGAGTTAGTCGCTTTGTGCAGTGAACGGCACATATATAGATTAATATACTTTTTTATTCGCCTATATATTAAAGTGTTACTTTATTACTGTGATTTGCGGCTTTAAAGTATCACTTTTCAACTATTATTTTGTCGTCATAGCTACGTCCAAAAAAGTAAAAAGCATTTGTATTTGTTTAAATTCTATGAAAAATAAATTTTTTTATCAAAGCAACCCGCAAATTCAAAATTTCATTATCCAATTAAAATAGTTGTTATCATTTGTTGTCATAGAATTTGGAAAAATAATAAATATTTTTTCAAAGGTTACTTGTTCCACATATTTTTATTTTAAAATTTATGAAAATTTATAATTTTAATTTAGAATAAACAACTTTTCTTAAAATATTTTGCTTGCGGCGAATAAAAAATAGTATATGATGCACGGACGTAAGCTATTTTGGACTTGATGTGGGTGCAAATCTCGGCTAGCGCCTCGATTTGCAAACTCCACATCCGTCCAAAATCTTTAGCTTTACGTCCTAGCATCATAATGTACTATTTAGTAATTTTTTTTTTCTTTTTAGTTTATATCTAGGAACAGTAAAAAAAAAAAGAATAAGAATAATTTGATTTTCACAAATTATTTTAACTAGCAAAAAATCAAATTACCGTAGAGGGGAAGGTGTAGTGACAAAATAAACCATTCCAAGGTTACACAAGTTTTTAAAGTAACATTTGCAAAATAAGTAAATTCCTTTTCAAAATTACCATTTAATTTATTTCTGTCTATTCATTAAATTCCTATTAAAAAATTAAAGTAATAAAACAAAAATAATTATTCAATAAAAACATTAATCAATAAAATCATTTTACAAAATTATGCAAAATTAGGTAAAAAACATAAAAGAGCATTTTGAAGTCGTACATTTTTTTGTCGATTTTTAAAGTTTTGATTTTTAAAAAATCTGAAATTTTGATATATTGTTCGTATTGACGAACGAAAAAAAAATACTTTCTGGTTTTATTTTTTGGGTACTCTGAATTGGAGTTATGCGCGGTTGAATATTTGAGGCTTTTTCACGTAGTTTTGGTAATGGTGTCAATGTTTTATCAATAGATCCCATAAATTTCATGCGATTTACGTACATTTTTGCAAATAAAGAGAAAAATGGTTGAATAATCGAAATGTGTAAGTTGGAAATTAATAATTTTTCTGTTTTCCGCTAGGTGGCGAGTTAAACCTTGGTTTACTTCAAAGCTCATATCTCAAAAATCGTCATTTTTGTTTCTTTATTTTCACAAATTTTAAAGTAAACACATGCAGCTATGAAATTAAAAAATAAAAAGTGAGAGATTCCATATGGATTTTTTTTATACGATTTTTTAAAGTTTACTATATGAAAAATTCACATTTGTTTTTACATCAAATTAATTATGCTTTACTAAATGTGAATCTAATATATTAAAAATTTTATATTTTAACATCTGTACTAAATTTGAAACATATTCTGTGCATTACTCATTGAAAAACAGGTTTTTATTGAGAATAAGAATTGGAGATTCCAACTATCGAAAATTGTGATGTAATGGCAATGTTCATTGTTTATTGCTATGATATGGCTATGGTATATGGCAAAACCCCCGATATACAAGCCTTCTTCATTTTTTGGAGGATTAGAGGATTTATGTCGTAAACATCCTAAGTCACTTGTGAAGATTGGTTGTTTCCAATCAAATGTGAAATCAATTTTGTTCGACTACTGTCAATTATTTTTTTTTTATATGTGAGTGAGTTATAAAATTCAAGCAACTTTGTGAATCCTTTGAATTTTTTCAATTCAAAATCACTTATGTGTTTCTCTAAATGAACCTTACAGTTTATTACATTAAAACGATAAAAGATGGTAGGCTTTATATAAATAATTCATAACGTACAAGAAACCCGTTTAACAAGAAATTGTTTGAGAATCTAGTTTAAAAATACTATGTTTTATGAAAAGTCTATGTTTAAAAAGTCTTCTCCTTTAAAATTTTTAAAAATTTGGGTACCGTAATAAAACTGTATATTTTTATGTGTATATTTGTAATGCTTTTCGTTTGGACATTGGTCTATATCCGTCCCGCTGATATTTAAATAAAAACTCAACATTAATTATCCTAAAATTTGTTTAGGGAGCAAAGGTTACGCTTATTCTTTGAATATTATTACATTAAGAATAAATGGAAAGTTAAATAAAAAACATTTTTTCCACAGCTATAAATTCTTTCATATCACTAAACACAAAAGTATCCCTTTTTAGACAAAATAAATAAGTTACCACAAACCTTACCTCATTAAATTTAAATGTACACAAAAAGGTGACAAATGTATTTAAAGATGAAATTAAATAAAAAAAAATGAAATGCAAATCATTTAGCAAAGAATACAAGCATGAGTTGAGAGCCACGCGTCATATAACAAATGAAAAACAAAAAGAAAAGAAAAACAACAAAGTAATTATCTAGAACATGATTTTTTCATAATATGGTAGTATATCGCGGTAAACCCTTATTTCAAACAAAACGTCACGTGTATTTTTCGCTAATTTTATTTAAACTATGCAGAAGAAATTAAATTAATGGATTACGTTATGTTATATTTTTACGTTAAGCTGTTCAAAACGAAAGACAACCTAGAAATACAGCAACCATACGTCCAGAAACATTACGAGAAATGGATCAAGGAAGAGCTTTACGAGAGGCCGCAGTGGCTGTTGGTGTTTTTGGACAACCAGTTTCATTAATTTCACCATCACGATATAGTGTAGGACTTCTTACACCACCAGGTGATATATAACAATAATTGTAAATTTTTAATGAATCTCTATTCGATTAAGTTAGGTTGTTATATTTCAGCATTAAATGGTTTATCCACTGGACAACTCCTTCATCACTCTCAATTAACACCAAATCTTGCTTTAACCGCGGGTATAGCTCATCATCATCAACACCATCACCAAACGGGTGGTTTGGTAAACGGTGGCGTCAATAATAATAATAATAATAACAATCTTAATAGTAATAATAATAATAATAATAATTCGATAAGTATAAACAGTAATGTTCAAGCAGATTTTAATTCTGGTGTAAATACAGTTTCCTCTTCAAATCACTCATCTAGTAATCAGTCACTACCAACAAGTTCACCAAATCATTTAACAAATTATGGATCAACTAGTCCGAATTTTAAACATGAGAATAATAAAAATTATCTAGTCAGCCCACTGTCAATAGGATCAGGCAGCCCTGCACCAGAAAATGATAATGATGGTAAGTTATAAATTTTTGTATTCTTTCTATTTCAAAAAATGTGTTTATTGTGTGGCCTAGCGTGTTTATTGTGACCTAATTAGTAGGTCAGAGAGGAAAGTTTTCTAGCTAAACCATTGACTTTTTGCTTGTTCTTACGTTCGTTCAACCCCCCACTATCAGATCTGCTGCTCGTCAACAAGTGCTCTATATGCCTCCGCATTCATGGCCGTCGGATAGCATACCCGCAGAACTAATTACAAATGGAGGAGCGAAAAAATTGTACTAGTGTACTAGTGCTACGACGATGCCATTGATACCTACCTAATGATCTGCCGTTTTTGACTTTGTTGATGGCTTCTTCTATTATTGGGTAAGGGACAAAATTTTCCTCACTTAATT
The DNA here is from genome assembly GCA_963693315.1 of Diogma glabrata. Lineage (NCBI taxonomy): Eukaryota > Metazoa > Arthropoda > Insecta > Diptera > Cylindrotomidae > Diogma > Diogma glabrata. Next base: position 6,356 of record CAVNZG010000338.1, read on the forward strand.
GAGTAATGGCTTGAATAGGATGGATTACATTCGTTATATTCAGTAGGTCTTGAAAGTGGGATCGCCATACTGCCATAGCACATCAAGTTCATTTATTGTAAGCTCGTTGCTTTCATTTCTTATGGCTGATCTTGGGCGGAAATCTTTTTTAGATGTCGCGCATTGGCAAAGCACTTCAAGCAACACTTCTTTCAAATTTTCACTAGCCTCATGTTAGTTGATGTTTTCGGTATAGTTTTTCATTTCGCATATAATACTCAGTTTAGTCGCTTCGAGTTGTTCTTGTTAACCATTTTTTCTCGCAGTTTTTGTTTGTTTTTAACGCTTTTGACGTAAATGGTCGTCAAACCATTCGTTTCAATTCAGTGCTGGTTTTCCGATTGTAGTTTGTGCTGCAGATATAATGATTGATTGGAGAGTTTGCCACTCTTCTTGAATATTTTGAACACACCACTCACCACTAATTATTTTTAACAAAAAAAAAGTTTAACATAAATACAATATCGTTTGAATCAACTACACCATGCACTTATTAAATGTTACCACTTTAAAATAACCGCATTTTTGGTTCGAATTTTTATATAAGATCAATTTAACCGCACCATGCGTTCAAGCCTTTTTATAAGTGGTTAATTCAACAACTCATTCGTTCGCAATTTTACCGATGCATTTTGTTTAAGATTTTTTTTAATTATCGAGTAAACTCCTTCGTATCTATATATCAAAACGTGAATATAATTAAAAAATAATTATTAAAATATGGAGAAACTGAAATCTCAAGCTCTGAAAATGAGATATGAAGAATTCGGTTTTGGTTAAGGATTTTGATATAGTTTTCAGCATAAAACTTTTATGGGGACATTGTTTTTAGTTTTGGGCAGCGATGTATATCAAACATAACTCTTTGTTAAAGTACATGTATCTCTATTTAGATATTTATTACAAAACTAACACAGAACATCAATACGTTGCCGGAAAATCATAACAGATCATAATTTAGTGAAAAGACGATACAATCAGCAAACTCCTCAAATGGAGAGCATTTGCGTTTCGAGAAAATATTACAAAATCACAAATTCATATTTCTTTCAAAGTTCCAAAAATATTGTAAAAATTAAATAAAATTCAGCTTTAAAAAAAAAATAAAAACATTCCAAAAATTATTACAAAATCAAAGATTAAAACTTTTTTCAAAAATTCTAAAACTATTGCAAAAATTATAACAAAATCAAAAATTGAAACTTTTTTAAAATTCCAAAAATATTGTAAAAATTAGAATAAAATCAAAAATTTAAACTTTTAAAATTCTAAAATTCTATTCTTCTAATTCTAAAATTCTAATCTAAATTCCAATAATATTCCAAAAATTCTTAAATATTTAAACTTTTCCATAGTTCTAAAAATATTGCAAAAATTATAACAATATTAAAAATTGAAACTTTTTCCGAAATTCTAAAAATATTGCAAAAATTATTACAAAATCAAAAATACAAACTTTTTCAAAATTCCAAAAATATTTCAAAAACTATAACAAATTCAAAAATTTCCATGTCCAATTTCATGTTCAATTACATTAACGTCAGAAAAACAGCTAAATTTTTTTTTTCAAAAACTGGCTAAAAAAATAAATGAAATCATTTTTTTTGACACACTTTTTTTTTTTAAACAAAAAGTGTTGTGTAATAAGTTCAAACCTTATTACACAACAACACATAAATACCTTTTAAGACCTAGGTCTAGACCTAGGTCCACAACAACTGGCGTTCTAAGGTGTTGATTAACGCTTTTTTTAAACCTCTACGGGTTGAAGCCACCTGAGACTAAGGGTTCCGGCAAACTATTCCATTTGTATGCAGCTCGGACAAAGAAGTCTTTCTGCGATCTGCCAGTATGACAGCGCGGGATCTCGACCGTTTCACTGGTTGCGGTAGTCGATTGCCGAGTGGAACGGGGGTAAGAATAAGTTTGAGGCATGATGCCGCTGATTTCATCTGAGCACTGTTGATGACGATATATGTAAAAACCAACGAAGTCAGCAACAGTGCGACGATGTTGTAGGGAATCAAGTTTTGATGTCAAAGCTCGATCACCCACAATTCTTATAGCCCACTTTTGAACAGAAACCAAGAGGGCCAAGATGGAAACAGAAGCAGCACCCCAAACTTGACAACAGTACTCCATACAGGGACGAATATAGGACTTATAAACATGGAGCAATTGGTATGGAGTGAAAATTTTTTTGCAACTATTTAGGAGGCCGAGTTTTTTAGACGCGCTTTTTGCCATCACCATTACATGATCGTTCCAGAATAGGTCATTTGAAACTGTGACACCCAATGAACGAATGTTTTTACATTCACCTATTGGTTCATCACACATACTGAATAAAATATCTTTGGGGAACTCGGTCTTTAATCTGGAAACAATCAACAGCTGTGTTTTGGTAGAGTTGAAATTGACCAGGTTTTGGTCACCCCAATCGGCGACTTTTTTTAGGTCTTTATTCACGTTTATGGCAGCGTCTCTCCGAATTCGTTCATGCATTTTGCCTTTTGAAGGAAGGGGCTCGATCTACTTGTGCATAGTACTATCATCTGCAAAACAATTTATTGGGTTGCTGGTGATTTTCAACAATTCGTTGATATAAATCACAAATAGGGTTGGGGAAAATACTGAGCCTTGAGGTACACCAGCGCTAATTAGTTTAAAATCAGAAGAAAATCCGTCTAAGGAGACTGAAATGTATCGACTGGATAGAAAATTTGGAGTCAGCTTCAAAACATTGGGATGAAAACCACACGCAACGAGCTTGTTGATTAAGTTGGCATGCCAGACTCGATCGAATGCCTTGGAGATGTCTAAAGCGATAACGTATGTTTCACCACCTGTATCAAGTATGCTGTTCCAACAATGTGCTACATAGCTTAATAGATTGGTAGTTGATCTTTTGTTTCGAAAACCGTATTAGCTGTCGGATATTAAATGATTTTCTTCCAGAAATTTTGAAATATGTGTATTAATACCATGCTCGTAGACTTTGGTTAGGACTGATAGTAAAGCTTGACCTATAATTTGAGATATCGGATTTCGGTCCCTTTTTGTGGACGGGCTGGACATTTGCCAACTTCCAGAAGGGAAGGGAAATATACCAGATTTGTAGGATTGGTAGAATATTATAGTCAAAGTTAGTGCAAGTTCTTTGGAAAAGGTTTTTAAAATAATGGGTGGAATATTGTCCATTGCTGAGGCTTTGTTGATGTTTAACCCCTTTAAAAGTTTAGCGACTATTTTGGGTTTGAAGTGAAGTTCATTCATATTAACTCCTGAAGACTGGATTTGTAGTATTTCTTTAGGAGTTTCCAAAACAATGAAGTTCAGAGCAAAGCGTTCAGCGAACAAGTTAGCTTTTCTTGCGGGATCATTGACGATTAAATCACCATCAATAATAGGGGGCATAAAAGTTTTGTACCAGAATTTAAAGAATTGATGGCACTGTAGAAAATATTGTCAGAAACAGACATAGATGTAAGTTTTGAGGCTTTCGCTCTGTCAATTTCAGACTTTTCGTTTGAAATAATCTTGTTAGATATTTTGTTGGCCTTTAGATATTGGGATCGATTAAATGGAGTTTTGTTGAATTCAAATATTAAATGATCTACGTTTGTTTCTAAGGGCCGTTTTGGCAGCTTTCGAATACAAGTACTTTTGTTTGGGTTTTACTATAGAGAAAGGGACAAATTTCTTGATAGCAAATTGGATGGTTTCTGTAAAGTTTTGAGCAGAAACATTTACATTGTCAGTGTAAAAGCAATGGCGGTCGAAAAGGAAACCACGAAAAAAAATTTGAAGACCACTCTTATCCATGTTTGAGTAGTGAAATATTTTACGGGGTTTGGGAGCTGTAGTTTTAAGTAAATCAGTTTTGATAACTGATGAAATTAAATAATGATCAAAATTTCCAATACTACCTTTCGCGACCTCGACACTCGTAAATTCTGGCATTGTGGTAAGATAGAGATCTAAAAGAAAACTATTATCACCGCCATTACGGGGAGTGAAAGTCGGGTTTTAACAATTTGGTATAGGCTCTGAGACGCGGCAAAAAATTCTACCAGTTTTCCACTATTGTCAACATCGTCGGTCGATTTGGAGAATTCCAACCATGATTTGTTGTGGACGTTGAAGTCACCGGTAACGATAACTTCACAATTAGGGGACTTTGCTCTAATATCGTCCACAATTTTTGTCAATACATTAAAAAAGTTTGGGTTACGTTTGTTGGGGGACCGTAAAAAAGATCATTTCTGGAAGACAAATCTTTAAAACCATTGTATTGAAGCCGTCACCGGTTAGTTCAAAATTTGGAAAGCGTGTATACGCAACACTCTCATGGATGAATGCGCATACGCCCTGATGGATTTTGAAAGCTGATTCGAGCCTATATTTGGAATTAAGCGATTCTATAAAGAGAAAATTTCCAGAAACTTGTTTCCGTAAGGAATGGGAACATTTGTCGTGCTCAAGATGATGTTGCACGTGGTTATGGTTAGCGTTCAATCCGCAAATGTTTTGAACATGTATTTTACAATTTTTTATTGATTCATTTATGTGTTGTCCCTGCAAATACCGTGGACGTGCCGCTTTATGGGCGGGTGGATTGCGAAAATTTGCTTTACCACTTGCAGACTTATTTTTTTCGGTTGTACTGCCATATATATGAGCAATTTCACGAAGATTCAACAACGTTTTGACTTGACCCCTTTTAATTTTGATTATTTTTTGTTTATAGATAGTCTTTGATAAATAAAAAATACAAGTTCTCTTAGAATTTTTTTTTTCGACCAGGGGTCTTCACAGGGTGCCCCTCAATTTTTGTTATTTTGTGGTGTGAGTGCATTAAGAAAAAAAAGGTGTAATTGAAAAAAAGATGGAATAGCCTTTTTTTTTCAACTAAATTGAAACTTATTTTATATCTAACCACTTGTGAAAGTTTAGAACACGCCTTATTTTTTGTTTTAGAGATAAAATTCGTTGCGCATATGACTGTCGGGAATCAGTTTTTTTTGTTCTGAAGGAAAATTATAAAAATGGCGATTTTTAGATTCAGATTTTTTTTTTATGTTAAATATCAAATATTTTATTATTAAATAAACTTTTTAAGAAGCAATTTCAGTCAAGTTCAGCAAAATTTTGCGACATTTTAACTCGACACTTTTTAATTTGGTTTATTTTTAGTTTATAGATAGCGTTTGATATATGAAAAATACGGCTTCAAGTAGAATTTTTTTTAAATATAATAATATAAATTATTATATTTTTATAATAATAATATAATTATAATAACAATATAAATGATATGTCGTAGACTAGGTGTTAAAAAGAAACTTTTGAAATTGTGCATTGTTAGTTTTTCATCCTATTTAACGGTGTTACATAAGAAAACAAGTTTAAAAGATGAAGCTAGCATCTAATCCCACTTTTTTATTTTTTTTTTAAATAAAATTGAATTTTGTTTTTATTTACTCCACAAACTTTCTCCAAATTATTTATATGGACGGGTTGGTTGTCCTGATTTATTTATTTTAAGGCATATGTTTATTTTGATGTTAATTGAATTTAAGTTTAAATTTCGTTTGAATGATAAAAATAATAATGATCGGAGGATTTCAACTGGTTTGACCTATTGATCTTCGTTCCATTCTTCAGTGTTTGACCAATGACCCTCATATATCTTGATTCAAATAACTTCATTCTTCAGAATTTGTCTAACGATTTTTGTTTTATTTTGGCTCAATTGTTCCTTTTAATTTTTTATTATTTTATAGTTACAAAATTATTTTATTTACTTTTGATTTAATTACAGTACAATTTTCAAATTTTTATAGGTTACAAACAGTTTTACATTTATTTTTCTTAAGTTTAAACAAATTTTTTCTTAATTAGATTTGACAAATATAAATTTTATTATTTTCAAAATATGAGTAAATTTGTTAATAAAAAATATAATTTAATTTGCTTTAAAAAATAAAAGGATGAATGATTAACAATAAAAAAGGTGTGATAAATTAATTTATACAAAAAAATAGATTGAAAATGAAAAAGAATTGAAATTGGATTTAATAAATTAAATAGTTTTAAGTTAAACAGACACAATGATAACATAGAATGAGTCGACCTGGCAATTACCAATTGAAATAAATTTTGTTGCGTTACAAAACATACCATCTTTATTTCTAAAATCAAAAGTTATTGCAATATTAAAGCCGGGAAAATCAAATGACCGCCCTGAAAATTTTCGTCCAATAGCATTATTAAGTGTGTGCTATAAGTTTTAAGAACGATTAATATGTAATCGCTTTTCTCCTGTTATTGATGCTGTTATACCCCCTGAACAAGCTGGATTTAGACCAGCTCGTAACTGCACCGATCAAGTTATGGCTTTAACAACACATATTGAGGTTGGATTCCAGAAGAAATTAAAAACCGGAGTTGTATTTATCAATTTGTCTGCTGCGTATGATACAGTCTGGAAACATGGTCTACTAACTAAAATCCTAGATGTAATGCCATGTCTAAAGTTATATAAGTTCCTGAATTCAATGTTAAGTAACAGAAAAGTAACTGTTTTTGTTGGAGAAAAATTTAGTCGATCAAGAATCCTCAATAATGGATTACCACAAGGGTCTGTCCTGGCCCCTCTTTTGCTTACATTGTATCTATATGACATACCAAATACTCAGTCCAGAAAATTTATTTATGCAGATGATATTGCAATTGCAATCCAAAGCACAGAATTCAAACATATCGAGGACATATTAACATCTGATTTGGTAATTTTAAGTGAATATTTTCAAAAATGGAGATTGCGACCGAATATTACAAAAACTGAAGTAAACTCATATCACCTTAGCAATTCACTTGCCAATGTAAAACTATCAGTTTATTTGGATGGAGTTTTAAATTAATCACAATCCTACTCCAAAATATATTGGCGTCACATTGGATAGAAGTTTAACTTATCGTTCTCATTTAAATAATGTTGCTGCGAAAATCAAATCTAGAATTAACATTATTCAAAAATTAGCAGGGACATCATGGGGTGTGGATTTCTCAACCTTGAGAACATCATCATTGGCCCTCGTTTATTCTGTTGCTGAATATTGTGCTCCAGTTTTTACAAATAGCCATCACATAAATAAGATCGATACTTTATTAAACAGAAATATGAGGTTAATAACAGGAACTGTTAAGAGTACTCCTCTTCGGTGGTTACACGTTCTCAGTCATATAGCTCCGCCAGAAATTAGACGTAACTATTTTCTACATCGAGAGTGGTCTAATATTAAAAATAAATTTCCAAGTCTGCCGATCGCTGAAGAATTATCAGATTTACCAGTTTAAAGATTGCCTTCCAGACGTCCAATTTATGAATCACATTCTGTTGAAAATTTCTCTGTAAACGAAGAATGGAAAAAGATGTGGAACAATAATCCAGTCGTTTATAATCACCATTTAGTCAGTGACCCAACACAAAGAGTACTTATATGTTCTCCCATCCTCGTCGCCATTTATATGTTCTAGTATTACGATGGTATGACACAATGGATAAAGAAATAAATCGTATCGTAGTTTATACAAGACTGAACATTTATTATAAATATCATTTATATATATACAATTGGTATAACAGAGAAAACATGTTTACGTTAAACCTGCGTTTACAATACTCAAATACAATATCAATACTTAACAAGTACCTGGCACTAGAGTTTCTGCTCGAGAAATCCGGTCTCGAGATTCTCGAGAAAGAATTGTTATTTTGAACTCTCGAATTCTCGAGAAAAGATATTTCCACATTTTCGAGATTCCCATTTCTCGAGAAAAATTGTCGAGAATCTCGAGATCTTACAAACCACCATAAATCATTCAATATTATTATTTTAAGTATTTTTTTACTTAACAAAATTGTTAATGTCAATCTGCATCACTTTCTGATGGTTAAATCTAGATGTCGATGCAAACAGTAATACCTAATACGAATTTCGGATAATATGTTATTTATTATAAATGTATTGGGAAAACCTATTTTTATTTCTATGGCAAAATAACCTAAGATCACCAAAATGAAGGCTTTTAATCTAATGTTTACGATAGCAATTGAAGGGTACAGGGGAAAAACAACGTAAGTTCATTTTTTTCGAAATCGAGTTAATGCTGCTATCTATTGAAGAAATACAAAAGCTTTCAGTTGGTATATTTAATTTTGATGAATATCAAACCCAGCCCATATAAATCAATTGAAAAGAACTCGCAACATTTTTTTATACCCAATTTACAGGCGAAAAAAAACTTAATTCACCATTTTTTACCAACAAACGCCTCTGGTGGCCCCGGCTCACACTTTTATGAACCATATCTATTCATTGTTTAATCCGAATTCACAAATTTTCTTACATTTTAAAAACTTCAAACACAAAACTTCAATTTTCTCGAAATTTGATTTTATGGACATACGTTGTTTTTCCCCTGTACCCTTAAATTGGTGAATGGACAAGCTTCTGCAAGCATAGATATTTGAACGTACATTTGTATTATATTAATAGGAAATCGGAAAACCTAGGATCGATGCGAATTGAAGGTTCTTATCCAGCTGAAAAAACCTACAAAAATTATGTGCCAGATATTGTTTTCTCTACAAGCGATGAGCCAGTGTATTGTTGAAATACGGCAAAATATCTCCAGCTTACCAACAGTTATGTTACAGTCATGGGAAACACCAAGCGATAATGTCAATATTTTATAAAGAAAATGAAACCAGTTAAAAAGTCAGTGAAAGTGAAGCTTCCAATAGTGATTCCAATTCAGTTGTACAACAAAATGAATTTTTAGCTGCCAATTTAGTATTGAATCAAAATACGAGAAACGATTTCAAAAATTTGGGTTATTATAAAATTATTTAAAAACTCGTCAGTGCGCAATACTATTTTGCAAAATTATATAAAAAAATTAAATGAAGAAAAAAACGAGTTGCCATTACTCCTGGATTGCAAAACTAAACGGAATTCTATTGAAACCATGGTTGAACGGTTTTTGCCAGTCAAGCCAGCAAATTAAAAAACTTTAAATCTTCTAAATTTAAATCATTTTTGGAATACTAAATAAGATGATGTAGTTGCTTTAAATATTTTGAGTGCTATTGGTTCCACAAAATCAATAAAAGCTTTCAACTGTCAGGCTGTCCCATTATTATCTGCAGAGGGAATCCTAAAATTTCTATTCAAATGTCTTCGGAAAAACAATTCAGAAATTAGCTTAAATTTTTTATTTGAATTAAAATCTCAAATTTTTAAAGGAAGAGATAACTCAATAAATTCATTATTGAAATTTCTTCACAATCCAAAGTTAGTCAACCCGAAGAAAATGATTTGAAAGCGAAATTATTAAAATTTGAAAAGCGAAATTATTAAAACTGCAAAAAAAATCTCTCGAAGATTATTTAAAGAACCAGAAATTGATTCTTCTAATTACAATGAAAGCAGTACATATAGCCATCGGACTCAGAATTAGAGGAAAAAGGTTGCGTTGAATTAAATTTAGAAGTATTCGTGAGAGTTTGAGAATGCAGTCAACTATAAATGACAACTACCGCTCACTTTCTAAGAAAATGAATATATTTGAAGCTACTGGTAAGGTCACTTTCAATTTAAACTTCTAAGAAACACTCTAATTTTGATAAAACCTACAGACACTGAAAAAGAGAGAAATTTTTCTGTATCTGGAAATTTTGAAAGTAAACGGAGAGTAACTTTTCTTGTTGAAATTAATTTTTAATAATTCTCTAGAATCTCGAGAAATTCAAATAATTATTCCCAATTTCTCGAGAAATACAATCGCTGATAAACTCGGGATTCTTGAATCTCGAGATTCATAAAAGGTCGAGAAATCAGAAACTCTACCTGGCACCAACTTGCCTCGCAAACATTGGTCAAAATTAAACAGATTACGCACTGGTCAGGGTAGATGCAACGCTTGCATGTTTTTATGGAATTTCATCTCGTCTCCAACTTGTAACTGTGGTGCAGAAGAGCAAAGCATGATACACATATCAGATGAATGTCCTATTAGATTTTTTGAGGGAGGAATATATGAAATTAACCGCTTGGATGAAGAAAGCGCTCTTCGATGGTTGAAGAATTTAGATTTGGACCTTTAATTTTTAAAATTTGTTTTCGTTTTTCTTTCTGTTCTTGATCTTGTTAATTTATTTAGCTTATAATGTACCTTATGTTTCATACGATTAAAAATAATAATAGCGAACAGCTTCTTTTGGTCTACAAGTCTTTTATCCGTCCTTGCATGGAATACTGTTCTCATATTTGGGGAGAAGCGTACGTAACAAGTTTGAAATGCCTTGATGCTGTGCAGCGAAGATCTTTTAAATTGATTTGATTGGTAACTCTGACCTTACTAAGGAACTTGATTCATTGCAGCACAGGAGAAAGGTTGCTGATTTAACGATTTTTTATAAATACGTTATGGATTAACGGGTTTCTGAAGAGATCAAATCGATTTTACCGAGGCCTGCATTATTCTTGCGTCATGCAGAGCTGCAACACCGGCCCATCCTTTTGCGGTTCAAATAACAACGAGTAGAATATAGCCTTTCAGCGTGATTTTTTTAGTCGAGTCTCACACTCTTGGAATTCCTTGCCGGCGTGAGTTTTTTCTGATAATTTTAATCCTCAAAATTTTTAAATCAAAGTTCATAAATTCCTAAAGGAAACATAATTTAGAATCCCAATCCTAGTTGGCATGGTATCTTCGGATATTCAAAGACGTTAATTTATAACTCGTTATTATTAACACTAAACATGTCTAATTTCCAATAAAAAAAAAGAAAATTTAACCCCACCGTGTAACATCACCTAAGAATTGCGTGTAACATCACCGTGCAACATCACCTAATTGCAATGGATTTCCACAATCCGGACACAAATAATTTTGTTCTTCGAGTAATAACCCCCATACTTTTAACGTTTTTACAAATTCTTCATTTTTTGATAAATTTTAAATACTTATTTATCAAATTTATAGGTTTTTCGTTTTCCATTTTGAAATTTCAAAAATGCATACCACACTCATAACCCACATCATATTTCATAAAATAAAATCGTTGCAACGATAAAAATGTATTACACCGAAGTTAGCAACGAGAAAATTGTATTGTTGAAAACATATTCAAATTAAAAATAAAAACCAAAAATAAATCTTCAATTTTTTGATTATTTTATTGATTTTCTAAATTTTATTCCTAAATTATTTTCATATTGATTTATGTTTTTTTTTTTTTTTTTTTTTTTTTATTAATAGTTAGACATGTTTAGCACACTAAATATGAAATATTCATTACTTAGACTCTTTGAATATCCGAAGATACCATGTCAACTATAAAGGAAGGAGATGAGGAAAATGGAAGGAATGGGGATACAGGGATAACTATACTAATTGTTTTAAATGATTATGGACATTTTCTTTAAATGCCTGAGGGGAAAATTCATCGGGAAATACAGAGGGAGGCATTGAGTTCCACAACTTGGCCACTCTATTAAAATAGTCGTTCTGGAAGGACACAGTTCTACAACGAGGTATTTGTACAACAAATGGATGGGATAACTCGGCAGCTCTTGTTTGTCGATTATACTGCGCACACGATGGAAGGATATTTTGAATTTCCTTAGAGGAGAATTCGCTAAAGTTATATTTATAGTAGATTGATAATTCAGCCACATTTCTTCTGTGCTGGAGTGAATCAAGCTGGTCCATTAGTTCGGTATTACCAATCAACCGTATTGCTTTTCTCTGTACAGAGTCTAGACATTTAATTGTTGACTGACAGGCACCTCCCCAAACATGACAGCAGTACTCCATACATGGACGAATAAAGGACTTGAAGATTAGCAAAATTTGCTCGGGATTGAAATACTTTTTACATCGACTCAAGAATCCTAATTTTTGCATTGCAGATTTAGCGAGGTTGAACACATGTTTATTCCATTTCAGGTTATTTTGAATATCCACTCCAAGAAGTCTAACTGATTCAACCTCACGCAATTCCTCGTGGTTTAAGTTAATAGGAAAATTTTTATGTCGCTCTATTCGTGAAAGACGACATAGTTTGGTTTTGGTTGGATTAAATGAAACAAGATTACGATCTCCCCATTCCATTATACGCTCCAGATCTTTGTTGATAGAATCAATTAGCAGCTCTCTATCAGTGGTAACTGCAGTATGAGATCGAAATTTAGGGGATGCATGCAGGGGCGTCAATTGGGTAGGGCTGGGGGGGGCATTGGCCCCCCCAAGGATCTGATACTATCAATACATCGATTCAAGAAAACCATCCAATCGTCATAGAATTATACACTATAAAAATTTCAATGCACTGTTATTTTGGAAATTCGTCTAATTTTTAGAAGATTTACTTAACTAATATACCAATTTTATCGCATACTATTAATTGAAATATATCTGATAATATAATTATTACATTACATATTATTTTGGCCCTGCTAAAGTACAGTTCACCGCAATATTCAAACCGTTATCGTTCTTTGTATCAAGGACTAGAGCGCCACCGATACGAAAGGCGGTCGTATTGCTTCTAATCTTCTGAGGAAATCAGTCTTATAAACAAAACACGATCGTTCTTCCAAAAACGCCATGGGTGCGTATTGTGACAAAATTCTATCGTACTATAAGGTGCGCGGCATCACCGCTTTTAGAAGAACGATTGTGTTTTGTTTATAAGATATTCGTGTCTGAGCCACGTCTGAGCCACGATTTCATTAGTATAGCGTTCCTCGAGAGTTCATAGTGCAGTATTTAACATTCAAATTTCAATTGTTATTGGCCATTGGTAATTTATATAAACTTAAAAGTAAGTACATGCAGGAGAACACAACATAATTATACCCCACTTATTTGGAGAACCCTGACTGTTTTTTTATCTATATCAGATTGTACAAACTTTACAAGACTTTTTTAAAAACAATAAATTAAAAACAATTCTAAAATGTAAAATCCTATAACATATCAAAAGTTTTCTTGATAGTTGTGCTAATTTTTATAAAATGAATGAAAATAATTACGGGAGTAATTTAAATTTATTAGGTTATTTCCAGTGATTTTATGATAGTGAATGTTTTATAATGGACAAGCAATATTTTCTAACGACACGAACAATTATTTAAGTTATGTAAATATTTTCAAAGTATGTTATGAAAACTTGCTGTCAAATTCATTTTATGAATTTTTAATCCATAAAATAGCAAAAATTGTATGTTTGGTTGGTTATAAGAAAATCCAAAACGTATCTTAAACATCAATCTTTGTTCATTTTTTTTATACAGTCACAGGGAGGGAGAAACTATTACTTTTTTGTGGTAGGTTTTTCTTATAGATTTAAAAGAAGCTCACAATAATTGTACAATTTTGAATCAAATGATAAATTTACGCACGTTTATGGGTAGTAAGTTGACCAGACGTCCCACGCTGCGTGGAAATGTCACACATTTTATTGCGTTGTCCCACGGAGAAATCTGTCCCACGAAGCGTCCCACGAAACAAATATTTCCACCACATTTGCCCGCATTATCGAAATAATCATCTACCTACGTATAGTTTGCGCAATATCTTAGTCAGAGCAATGGCTTCACAGTTTTTCTTGCAGTTTGTATAATGTTATGTATATGTTGATTTAACCATATTGAGAGAACAAACCAGTGCAATATTATTATGAAAAATAAAATACAAGATATTTTACTTAAAAAGATGCAGTTTTGCGTATAAATTCATAAAAATTTAAATTTTTTAACCAGAGTTTACGAGTCTTTTTTCGAGCACTCATTTCAATCCTTTGAAATAATATTCAAAAATTAAAATGTTCATAATTTGAATATCGTTCTTACTCGTAAGAGTAAAATTTTTGTTTTTTCGATTTTACTTCTTTGGAGCAGATTACATTTTCCAGATCTTTCATTCGATTTGTAAAAGAAGAAAATTAGTCACTCTACGTCATCCTTTATATTTATTTTTATAACAATGCATGAATAATTGAACGAATCAAGCATTTTACGTTGAAAAGCATCAAATTTGACGCACAAGTAAAAGTTTTGAGTATTTGAAATAAAATATTTATTTCAATTTGGTAGCAAGAATGATATTTTATTATTTTCACTCCTGTATGTGGGAGTGTTATATTTTTTTTAAGCTACGCACTGAAAGGACAAAGTAAAAGAGTGATATAAGTAGCGTTTTAAGCTCTGTTTAAAACACACTTTAACTAGGAAGCTCAAAAGTAAAATTATTATTTTCAAATATATAATTTTTTTTCTCAATAAAGAACAAGCAAAGCAAACAGCATAAAAACTTGATAAATGGTATAGATTTGCAAAAGATAGAACGAGAGGTATACTGTATACCTCTTATACTTACAGAATACAGAAAAGATATTAATTATTTAGTAAAATTAAAATAAATTGTTTCAATTGTTTTGCAGCCTTTACTTGTGTAACAAAAGTTTTAAGCTACTATAAAAGGTAAATTTATACTAATTTTTAAAATTATATTTAAAAAGTTCTCCTGCAAATCAAGACGGATAGAAAACGTTTACGTAAATTCTTATACGATATTGAATTGGACTATTCTTTTATAAAAAAAATCAAAATATAACGACGCAAAAGTTTAGTGTTAGAGCATTCAAATCCGAATATTCGTGTATTCGAATATCCGATTAATTTGGGTATATTTTAAGTATTCGTTATTCGAATATTTATACGCGAATATTCGAATATTTTTTATCTCTCAGAATATAATGGTTTTCCATCCCTTCATTTCTTTTTCAAACTTCGAAACTAAGAAATTTCAATATTTTAAGGTAAATAATTTTATTACAAAAAGTGCTTGACGTATAAACGCCGCTTAATATTGAAGTCAAAGAACTTAGCGAAAAAAATTCAACACTTATGACCGCCGAAGGCATATCGTCGCTTTAATAATGAAACAACGTATTCGCAAAAGTGTAGTTTCGAGATAATTGGGTTTAAAGATTTTTCGATTTTCTGATTTTCGTAAACTCGGCAGCACTATTGAATGAATAAAGATATTGAAAAAAAAATTTCTGCCAATTAATCTTGACTAATTTCCCTACAGCATATTAAAATTTCACATTGGTACCTGCTGGCTTTTCTACCTAAAAAGAGGTGAAAAGTCAATCAGGTACCTTATACGTTATTTCATATTTCATATACGTTATTTCATTTTGCATAAAAGTACGATTAAGTCTAAAACTAATTATTATAAAACTAACGCATAATATTCTTACAATTTTTTATTTATATGAACCGGCATATCATGTAGTAATGAATGATGCTTATACAATATTTTAGATTTACCATTTCGTGTGGCGATCGTAATGTATGTAAAGTATACGACACTGATTTTACCCAAGTTATTATTCTGTAGGAATTGAAATATCGTACATGCATTTACGCTGTTTCAATATTTAACCGAAATAAAATTTGCATGTACGTTAATTAACAATATATTAATTTTCAACCCCAGTTATAAAAAAATTGGAAAATGTTAAAATGCCACTTTATAGACATCCTTATGGGGAATGCAGCGCACCCATTATATAAAAACAACGTATATATGGCATACGTTATTTCATTATTAAAGCGACGATATGCAAATTCTTATTTACTTCTCTAACGAAACTGAACAGTGATTTAAGTAAAATTTTACTCCACGAAATCAAAAAACGAATGGATCAGAAAAGAAACAAAACAACCTTAAAAACCTTATTTCTACATCTTGACACTGGAGTTATACCACAATCGAACAAATATTTTGATTACGCAAAGAAAACTGCTGTGAAAACTTTTTTTTCTCGCCTCCTAAGACTTCAAAGATGAACCAGATCCTAGCGATGAAAACAGTAATAACCATGGTTGCAGGTATCTGGTAATATAAATGACGCACTTGCAGCCAACAATCAAAGTAAAAATATATTGCAACAAAAGCTGCAACCAGCGATTAGCTCGATTACTGATTGCACGACATAAGATACAGTAACAGTGGTAATGAAAATCGCGGTTAAAAATTTAAAAAAACATTTTTGTTATTTAAATTCGTTCAACAAAAACTGAAAGAGGTTTTTTACAGCGGGATATCTAAAATAAGAAGTAGCCTAAAATTTAAACATCTAAACGCACTTCTCTTTTTTAAATGCATATTTCAAGAAAATAAATAAAATGCGTAATATGTTAAACCTGTTTGATTTTATTCATAATTCTTAGCACTTCTTTTAATATTCGAATACTAACCGAATATTCGGATATTTAAAGAAAAAGTTATTCGATATTCGGATAACTCAAGATGTCGAATAACTGAATGCTCTATTTAGTGTATTACCAGTCGGAGTGAATTTGCAAATTAACAGTGGACATTATACTTACTTGAGTTTAATTGATCTCAAAAATCTAAAATAAATTTAAATTCCCTTAATGTAGTCTAATGTTAATACATATAGAACTACAAATTGACCAAGTGTCAGCCATTGATTTCACATTGATTGGAAACAATCAAAAATGACTATACAAATGTGACTTAGGATGTTAATTAGAATAGAAATGTTCCCCATTCTATGAATTCACACAAAGTATTGTCTAGAAATTTAATGAAAAAAATCCCATATAATGTAAAAACATTTCCATAATATGGAGTCTACTGACAGTAGAAAAATTCAACTTAAGTAAAATAAATAAGTGATGAAAAAGTTTCAACTTTGAAATTGTCATCGCCTCAACGGCGTAATCGATAGCGTGTCTGCCGAGCCGGGCACTGACGAGGGTAGGTTCGAATCCCATCCGAAACACGAAAAATTTTGAATTGGACTGTTTTTCTGAAAAACTTCAAACCATACCTTTGAATTGAAAATATTCCAATTACTTCTTTACTTACTTGAGTTTAATTGATCTCAAAAATCTAAAATAAAGTGGACATTATGATATTAAAAGACATATAGATACAGATAAACATAAAAAAGCGTTGCTATAAGCCGCCAGCTTCAGCAGCTTGAACAAGTTTTGTTGTAATTTTGTTTTCTTGTTGTTATTTAACATTGACAAAAAGTTAGTTGCAATTTGCGCTGATAACATGAACACCAATTTTAGTGGTGTCACTTCAAGAGGTGAAAATTTCGAAAGGTGAAACTCGAATTTGAACCAGAGTGTAATGGGTATTTGATTCGCAGCCCATATTCTAAATAATGCAATAAGAAATGCTGCTGATTTAAATGGCAGGGTTAAAAAAATTTGGATATTTTACTGTCTTTACTGGAGACGTTGAAAGAGTTCTGCGGCAAAAGTAATGTCGAACATGACCAACTTATTGGATACAGTGAAACCCGCTGGCTGGTGGTAATGCCAGCCCTAGAAAGAATTTCGAAAATGTACGAACCACTGCAGGCACATTTCGTAACGGTTGAAAAATGTCCAATTAAAATAAAAGAATTTTTTGAAGAATTAAATAGTAAACAAATAGTAAAGGAAAGCATTAAACAGTAAATTTATGCACAATCTAGTTAGCACGTTTTCACCGTTCTACTTTCTCGCAATAGAAATTCTAATTAGCTAGTATTTGGAAGAATGTTTGCATTTTGTCGCACATTTTAACGATTTGGCTCTGGTCAGTTTAGGGTAGACATAACTCTTTCTCTCTGAGACAAATAAAGGAAAACAAACAAACAAACAAAAAACGATTCGTCATAAGAGGAGTCACGTAGGGATTGCAATCCCGTGGTGTTTTATTTTTCCTGGGACTATGTGACTCATAAATTTTAAATCCCGGGATGCCCGAGATCTAAAAAATCGTATAGAAAAACCATCCCTTTTTCTATGCTGCACGATCTGCTGTCGTTTACAAATTCACTCTCTGAACAGTTACAAAGCAAAGATATAATAATTTCTAGCACAAGCGCTTTAATTAAAACTACTATCTTGATGCTTAAACAATGCAGAGATGATACTAAATTTAAAATTATTTTTAACAAATGAAGGGATTTTGCAGAACTTTGCGGCATTCGCTTCGATGAAACAACACCAGAAGACTAGCAAAGTAACCGATGTAGCTCGGAAGCATTTTATTTTTATTTCTAAGTCGATGCATTTAAATGCTTTTAAATATATGTGTGTATAAAAACGTGTATGTTATGTTTTACAAAAAAATTTTTTTATGTCATTTAAATTCTCGCCCCCCCCAAGATTTTGGTGAAATGACGCCACTGGATGCATGTGATGCATGCAATGTGCTGTCATCAGCAAAACTGTGGATTGGGTGCACTGTGGAAATAAGTAAGTCATTAATGTATAGAAGAAACAAGGTTGGTGAGAGTGTAGAACCTTTGGGAACCCCAGCATTGGTTGTGAAAATATTGGATGTGATACCATCTAAATTAACATGAAATTGGTGACCTGTAAGAAAACTATGAATCCGTGAGACAGTAAGATAGTCTATGCCATAAGATTTTAATTTAGCTATGAGATTTCTATGCCACACTTTATCAAATGCTTTAGAAATGTCAAGTGAAATACTGAATGTTTCACCATGGTTTTCAAGTGATTTGTTCCAGAGATGGGATACGTAGGCTAACAGATCACCTGTTGCATGACTTCTACGAAAACCATACTGTTTATCATCAATAATTCGCGACACTTCCAAATAATCTATTAAATTGTAGTTAACATATTTTTCAAATATTTTAGCTAAAACTGACAGAATTGCAATTGGTCTATAATTGTAAGGATCTATCCTACTCCCTTTTTTTGGTATGGGTTGAACGCTGGCCAGCTTCCAAGAGTCGGGAAATATTCCGGTTTTATAAGATAAATAGAAAATTTTTGTTAAAATTGGAGCTAGTTGCCTAGCAAAATTTTTAAGAATGAGGGGTGGAATACCGTCGGGGCCAGCAGATTTGTTGATATTGATAGAAAAAAGCATTTTCCGTACAATATTGCAACGAAAAATAATTGGTTTCATTTTCGTTACAACTGGGGGAATGAGTGTAGGAGAATGGGAAGGTTCAACTATGTTTGAGTTTTCTGCGAATATACGACCCAAAAGATCCGCCTTCTCTTTCGAGTCGCTTACGGGAATGTCATTCAGAACTAAGGTTGGAATAGAGGATCGAGTAAAATTGCTCTGGACTGATTTAACTGCCTGAAAGAAACTACGCGAGCCAGATGGGTGCTCGGCGAATTTCTTTGCTTTCTTTTGGATAAACGCTTCTTTGTCCAAGTCTATTTTGTATTTACTAATATTTCTGGCTTGTAACTATGATTTGTAGCATGCCTGAAATTTTTAATTTTTAAGGGGCGGTTGTACAATTGCAATTCAGCCGAGGTTCAAGCTGAAATTATACTAAACCTGAGATTCTGTTCAGTTACGCGTTGTACAATTGCGGTTTAGTCACGAGTAGGAGCTTAAGCCAGGGTTCAAGTTGAGCGCCCAAATTTGTTAGTTCAAGTGCGGTTCAAGCAACTAACCTAACTTTTTTCGAAAAAAAAAACACTCAAATCAATTTCGTTGGAAAACAACAAGAATAATAATTTTGACTAGTATTTTGTGAAATAGTCTTGAGAATCACATCTCACATCTTGCATACAGACGACTTTTTCAGTAGATTATGGATTTAGAAAACTTAACTTAATCTTTAGAACTTAAGATTTAGTACTGAATCATAATCTCACTTGTACAACCCATTGTCATTTAAGCTTAAGCTCAACCTCTTATCGGGTTCTACTAAGCTATAGCTTAAACTGCTATTGTACAACCGGCCGAGTCGAGTCGAATCGAGTAAAAAGTAATTTTCACACAAACTTGAATCTGATGAATAATAGTAAATTCTTGTATTAGATGATTCCCTTCACTCGCTACGCTCGTTTCGGAAAACTTCATTCTCGTGAAGAATTACCATCATCCTATGCGAATACAAGATGCTATTTTATCCACGACTGCAAAATATTTCGATTAATTTCCAGTTTGCCTGCCAAAGTTTTTATCACCATATTGGAATATGTAAATCATACATAGCATAGAAAAACGAAACTTAAATTTATTATTTTATATTTTATATATATATTGTTCTCGTTTTAACCTTTTGATAATACTATACCAACAAACAAACTATATAACTGTAGTAGAATGTAACGATTGCGTCACATTCTATACACAAGTTAGAGAATGTATAAAATTACAATGGAAGACATACACATGGAAAGTATATATTCTTTAGTAGTCATGGATAATATTAGATTCTTGTATGAGTTGAGATTCTTGTATGAGTTGAGAATGATGAAACGAGCATAGCGAGTGGAGGGAGTCATCCGAGTGAAGATTTGCCATCATCCTATGCGAATACAAGATGCTATTTTATCCACGACTACAAAAAATTTCGATTAATTTCCAGTTTGCCTGCTAAAGTTTTTATCACCATATTGAAATATGTAAATCATAGATAGCATAGAGAAACGAAACTTAAATTTATTATTTTATATATGTATTGTTCTCGTTTTAACCTTTTGATAATACTATACCAACAAATAAACTATAGAACTGTAGTAGAATGTAACGATTGCGTCACATTCTTCTTCAAGTGATAGAATGTATAAAATTACAATGGAAGACATACACATGGTAAGCATATATTTTTTAGTAGTCGTGGATAATATTAGATTCTTGTATGAGTGAAGAATTGCCATCATCCTATACCAATACAAGATGCTATTTTATCCACGACTGCAAAATATTTCGATTAATTTTCAGTTTGCCTGCTAAAGTTTGAATCACCATATTGAAATACATGCATCAAAGATAGCATAAAAACAAAGCAAGTTTCTTTTATATTATATAATATATATGTATTGTTCTTATTTAACCGGTTTATATTACTATACCAACAAATGAAGTTCTTAATTTGTTAGGGGAATATTTAATAAACTATAGAACTGTTGAAGAATTTAATTATAACCACTAATTGTGGAATGAATACAATTACAATGGAAGACATACGCATGGAGAGCATATATTCTTTAGTAGTCGTAGATAAATTTTTTTTTGTATAAAAACAGTTTTTACTTGCACTTTAATAAAACTTCTTTATTATCATTGACACTTCTGTATCATCATTGTATCTAACCTCATTATTATTAATACGAGAAAATTTTGAATATGAAGTTAACCGTCAGAATTTTGAAGATGATAAAAGATTTAAAATATTTTATCCACGACTACTGTAAGCTAAAGAATATATACTTTCCATGCGTATATCTTTCATTGTAATTGTATTCATTCCAATTTATATAAAAAATTCTCTTTTATTTATTTCATTCCATTTTATTTATAAAAAATTCTTCTAACAAATTAAAAACTTGATTTGTTGGTATAGTAATATAAACAAGTTTAACAAGAACAATACATATATAAATCTAAAATAAACAATGAACGTTTTGTTTTTCTTGTTTTCTATGATAAATTAATTTCAATATGGCGATATAAAGTTTTAAATGAAAACTTTGTATTATTTCAAATATTTTTAAAGTCGTGGATAAAATAGAATCTTGTATTCGCTTAGGATGAAGGCAATTTTTCACTCGGATGATTCCCTCCACTCGCTACGCTCGTTCCGAGAAACTTCATCCTCGGGAAGAATTGCCTTCATTCTAAGCTCATACAAGAATCTACCATTAAAGTTATTTTAAATATTTGAAAAACTTAATTTCATTTTGTTTTAATACACTAAATAATAACATTAAATAGTAAGTACATATTCAAAATAAACATTAAGAAATATTTAATGTTATGAGCTAGCAGAAAGGAAAATTTTGTATGACGATTTTCAATTTTCGAAGCGCAAGAAAATGGACCAAATGACTTTTCCGACAAAAATTTTTAATAAATTTAGTGTATTTAGAACCTAGATTTTCGTTGTAGTAAAAGAAAAATTTGATTTTTTAATGGACCATAAACTAGGAATTTACCAATTATTTAAAATAATTTGTGCAATATGGGTGAAAATAATTGGGTGCTACATATAAAAACAGTACTTTACTTAATAAATATAAAAGATATAATATAAAATATAAAAGAGAGATTGTAGTTTTAGCTACATCTACTATACCCAGTTCCATGTCGAATATTTAACTTTATCAAAAATTCTACACTGTGGTTTGTTTCTCAGGCTTCTTAAATATTTTTATACTTTTTAAAAATATTTCGATGCAAAATGTATCTCCACTCTAAATTAGAAATCTATTTGTACGATTTAAAAATAAAGTGACTGTCATCGATCGTAAATTGCATTTACTATATTGTAAATTCATTTGTTTTTATAAAAAAACACTTTAGTCTTAAAAGGATTAATGTGTTGTTGTGACACATATTGTAATTTCTAATACATTTTATATAAAAAACAGTCCGAGCGGCAGGATGTCCGCTAGAAATAGGTAGATTTCGCGATCAGACAGTTTCGTGTACAAGTAGAATCTGATGTATCAGATTAGTTTAAACAAAACCAACTAATTACAAACAGATATCGAACAGATTTTAAAAAAATATTGCGACGCTGATGCATAGGCTGACTTCACCACAGCTCTGGAAACATAGTGTTCTGGATATATAATGAGCTAATATCCATAAAATACTTTAATTAAAAGCTATCCAATATTATGGACTTCGTAGTTCTAATAATAAAAATATTAAAGCAGGCAGTAGTATCCCAACAAACATAAATTTTGTTGTACGAGAAACAGTAAAAAAAATTTTATCGGAAGTGACAAAGCGGAAGTTAGGATGCAGAACTGTTGTAAACCGTACTAAATGTGTATGTACCAAATTTTATCCAATTCGATTATCAGGTACAGAAGCTATTGAGCTTCCAAAATAACAGGTGCTTGGAGGACCCCCTACCACTTTGTTCACTATCGCTAAAAAAAACTAATCAGTTCCTTGCCATACATATTTGCATCTTTTTGCAAAGTGTAATCAAAATTACTTAACGAACGAATGTTGTATGCTTCCAACAAACATTGAAACAATAAACAGGTGTTCGGGAGGACCCCACCACTTATCCCAATATTGTCCAAAAACTAGTCAATTCTTTGTCATTAAAGTCTTCATCTTTTTTCAAAGTGCCATTAAAATTGATTAATGAATGAAATCTGTATGCTCCCAACAAACTTTAAAAACAAAGTGTGAAAAGTCAGCAGTTGTATGGTAGATCCCCCGCCACTTTGATCATTGTGTCCCAAAAGATGATAATTATCTTCTTAAACTAATTCAAACTTTCCATAAGTTTTGTCATAATCACTTCATTATTGTAGGCTGTAGTGTGCATAAAGATACTGAAAAAACAATTTAAAAAATTTTTTTTTTACCGGAAGTAAAATATCGGAAGTTGGGATGCATAATTTTTGTAAATCATACTAAATGCTTATGTACAAAGTTTCATCCAACTTTATTATCAGGTACAGATGTTATAGAGCTTTAAAAAACAGGTGTATGGGACACCCCCCACCACTTTGTGCACTATCGCTCAAAAACTAATCAGTTCTTTGCCATACATGTTTGCATCTTTTTCCAAAGTGTCATCAAAATTGGTTCACGAACGAATGCTGTGTGCTCCCAACAAACATTGAAAAAAGTGTGATACATTAAACAGATTTTCGGGAGGACCCCCACCACTTATTCCAATATTATCCAAAAACTAATCAGTTCTTTGTTACTTAAGTCTCCATCTTTTTCCAAAGTGTCATTAAAATAAATTAATGAATGAAGTCTGTATGCTCCCAACAAACTTAAAAAACAAAGTGTGAAAAGTCAGCATTTGTATGGTAGATCCCCCACCACTTTGATCAATGTGTTCCAAAACATGATAATTATCTTTCATACTAATTGAAACCCTATTCCATAAGTTTCATCATAATCACTTCATTATTGTAGGCTGTAGTGTGCATAAAGACACTGAAAAAACATCAAAAAAGTACAAAAAAACTTGTTTTACCGGAAGTGGTGAAAAACCGGAAGTTGGGATGCAGAACTATTGTAAACCGTACTACATGCTCATGTACCAAGTTTCATCCAATTCGCTTATCAGGTACAGATGTTATAGAGCTTTCAAGAAAACAGGTGCTCCAGGGACTCCCCACCACTTTGTTCACTATCGCTCAAAAACTAATCAGTTCTTTGCCATACATGTTTGCATCTTTTTCCGAAGTGTCATCAAAATTCATTCACGAACGAATGCTGTGTGCTCCCAACAAACATTGAAAAAAGTGTGACACATTAAACAGGTGTTCGGGAGGACCCCCACCACTTATTCCAATATTATCCAAAAACTAATCAGTTCTTTATTACTTAAGTCTCCATCTTTTTCCAAAGTGTCATTAAAATAAGAGCTTTCAAAAAAACAGGTGCTCAAGGGACCCCCCACCACTTTGTTCACTATCGCTCAAAAACTAATCAGTTCTTTGTCATACATGTTTGCATCTTTTTCCAAAGTGTCATCAAAATTCATTCACGAATGAATGTTTTATGCTCCCAACAAACATAAAAACTTTGTGGAAAAAACCACTTGTTGTATGGTGGACCCCCCAACCCTATATCCAATGTGCTCCAAAATCTGATAAAATCTTTCTCATGTTATTTAAAAGCTTTTAGCAACGTTTCATGAAAATCGATCG
The DNA here is from genome assembly GCA_963693315.1 of Diogma glabrata. Taxonomy (NCBI): domain Eukaryota; kingdom Metazoa; phylum Arthropoda; class Insecta; order Diptera; family Cylindrotomidae; genus Diogma; species Diogma glabrata. Next base: position 31,153 of record CAVNZG010000338.1, read on the forward strand.
GTAATTGTAGGCTACAGTAGGGATAAAAACCTGAAAAAAAAACTTTTTAACCGGAAGTGACAAACCGGAAGTTGGTATGCAGAAATATTGGAAACAGTACTAAAACCTTATATACTAAGTCAGTATACAGTATACAATAAGATCATAGCCCGGGATCAGAAGTTATTCAAGATTTAAACTTAGAGGTGTTCGGGAGACCCCCCGCCATTTTGTCCAAATTTGAAATGAATCCAGATCTTCCATTTTCAAGTGAACCTGTATCATTTGCCAAAGTTTCATCAAGATCCTATGCAGAAAACCATCTTCGGGGATAATATATAATGAAAATTTCTTATACAAAAAATAAATACAAATTGACAAAAGAGTTTAAAAAAGTTTTTTTCTATTTTGCGTCTAAAACAAAGTCATTTCGATACCCAAATGCGTATCGAAATGGCCTTCATTAAGATACGCAAAGTTTTGTTTTTCATGGTTGGTCACATTGGTCATACAAACGTCAGTGAAAGTTAAAACGAGTAATTATATAAATAAAATTATTCTTATTAATTAATCTTATTATTAAAAAATAATCTAAATTAGTGTTAAATATTTTAATTAATTAAAATAATTAGTACTAATAACAAAATATCAAATTGACTATATTTTAATAAAATACACATTTTATGAAAGCTAGTTTTGCAAAAAAAAATATATAGAAATATGATGAAACGCAGAGCTTACTATTTTGAATTGAAATTTTTAGAAATTTTCTTTAAAACATTAAAACATAAAAAATATTTTTTTAAATTTCAAGACAAAAAATGCAAAATAGAAAAAATAGTATAAAAAACTCGTTTCATAAGACGTTTTATCGCACTTATCCTTTAGAAAACTCCCCGCTGCGCGGGTCGTTTTCTAAACAGATTGCGTGCGATAAAATCGTCGATTATGAAACTAGTTTCTTAATATACTATTAAACAAATTAAACATCATGGAGCTTTTTCGACTAAACATTTTCTATTTTCTAATTTTTATCATTGTATTATTGTTTTGTATTTTCTTTCATTATTTTTTTTATATAGTTAGCCTTTTCTTTTTTGATTGTTAGTTTTTCATAATAAGCTTTTTAATTCATTTGTCAATTTGTATTTATTTTTTGTATAAGAAATTTTCATTATATATTACCCCCGAAGATGGTTTTCTAAAACCGAAACAATTTTGAAAAATATTGTTTTATTTATTGGCTTTAACCAACAAATTTATTATTTAAAAAATAATATACAAGCCAAATATTACATCATATAATATATATATATATATATATATATATATATATATATATATATATATATATATATATATATATATATATATATATATATATATATATATATATATATATATATATATATATATATATATATATATATATATATATATATATATATATATATATATATATATATATATTTATATATATATATATACATATATATATATATATATATATATATATATATATATATATATATATATATATATATATATATATATATATATATATATATATATATATATATATATATATATATACTCATATATATATTAGACTGGTCGTTAAAAACTAAATTTTCCGAGACGCCCCCTAGAAAAATTCTTTGTGGTCAAAAAACCACAACGGCATTATTTTTTTTTTTTTTAAATCAAAAGAACACGTGCCGCAAAATCGCTGAAGTTGATTTTTTGAAAAATTTGTAGATTTTTTCAAACATCTCATAAAATATGCAGATGTCAAAAAAAATCACATAACCATTTTTGTAGGAAATTTAATTTTCTACAAAAAGGTCCAAGTCATTTTTTCCCGAAAACGTATAGTTCTCATGATATTTTGAAAATGAACTTGTAAGTTTTCGTAATTTTTAAAAAACATAAAAAATAAAGATGACGAAAAACTCCTAATTTTCTTCTTATGCTATAGAATGAAATGTATAAAAAAATAATCGTGACAAAAAAAATCAAAATTAGTACTTTTTCGTCGAAATTTTCATCATTTGGTTTTACGAGTTTCGAAGAATTTCAAGTTTTATTTCAAAATATCATCAGAAATATAGGTTTTAGGAAAAAAATGACTTGGACCTTTTTTGTAGAGAATTAAATTTCCTGCAAAAATGATTATATATGATTTTTTTTGACATCTGCATATTTTATGAGATATTAACAATTTTATCAAAAAATAAACTTCGATGATTTTGCGGCACGTGTTCTTTTCACTTAAAAAAAAAAAAATAAAGCCGTTATGGTTTTTTGACCACAAAAAATTTTTCTGGGGGGAGTCTCGGAAAATTTAGTTTTTAACGACCAGTCTAATATATATATATATATATATATATATATATATATATATATATATATATATATATATATATATATATATATATATATATATATATATATATATATATATATATATATATATATATATATATATATATATATATATATATATATATATATATATATATATATATATATATATATATATATATATATATATATATATATATATATATATATATATATATATATATATATATATATATATATATATATTGTAATAAACTTCGTCCAGAATGGGTTAATTTTATTTACTCATTAATGAATTAAAAGGAGTTACCTAATACATTTTGCATAAATTAAATTTGAGTTCGCTAATACAAATGCAAGTATGAATGAAAACAGGTGTGGCCTCTTCAAGATGTACAGACTACGTAGTATTGATTTCTAGTGGATTATAGAAGTTTCGATTTATTTATTTTTCGATATAAATAAGCAAACAAAAATATCAGATAGTCAGTTTTACTTTTGCAATTAAAAGTGTTTATAAATATTCGCAAGTTTAAGGAATAATCGGTGGTACTTGAGCCTGGGTACTAATAGTGAAAGAATCTGAACTTAGTGGAATAGTAAATACAGATTTTACGATTCCGAATATTATTGATTCAAATTGTGGAAAAGCGGTGAAGTTTAGTGTACATAAATTGGAGACCCTGGAATTTATTGTAAGGAAAAACGGAAGCTGCTGTAATTTGATGACAAATAAAGTTTGAGATTCTGTTAACTAAAGATCTGTCTTTTACTGTCGTGTTTGTTCAATAATCTAAAAGAATCAACGAAGAGTCGTTACAGTGGTGTCAGAAGTGGGATTATTGAAACAATGGTCAAGACAGTAAATATTAGTGATCTCAGCCAGACCCAGCTGAAGGATGAGTTGAAGAAAAGGAATGCTCCAATCCATGGAACGAAGGCAGAACTTGCATTCCGGCTGCGTAAAATTTTAGAAGAAGCAGGCCAAAACACAGAGGTCATAGAAGTAGAGCCGGAGGAAACTCCGGTCCAAAATGCTCCAGCAATTGATCCGATGATGGTGTTGATGAAAGAAATGATGGCACAGCAGCAACAACAATTTGCTGAAATGATGGCCAAAAAAGGAAACAACCAACAACAACAACTTTCTGATCTGATGGCTCGACAAGAGAAACAGGCAGCAGAACAAAAAGTTCTGGCAGCGGAACAAAAAATAGAGCAGCAACAACAACTTGCTGATATGATGGCCAAACAAGAGCAATTGGCGGCCAAACAAGGAAACATTCAACAACAACAATTTGCTGATATGATGGCAAAGCAAGAAAGTCTACGTGAAGTAATCGAGTCACGTATATCCAGTGCGGAGGTTAAAATCAACAACATGGAAAAGGAGCTGCGGAAAGTTACCGAAGAACATGAAGAGAAATTACGCAAACTTTCGAGTGAATTTCGCCAAGAAATAGCACAATTGAAGTCAGGTAACATAATCAGTCCATCAACTAGTTCAGCTCCAGCTAGAGTGAAAATACCTGCATTTGATGGATCTACATCGTATCAGATATTTAAAATGCAATTTGAGATAGCAACAACTGGGGTTGATAACGAGCAAAAAGCAAATGCGCTTATATTGGCATTGAAGGGACCTGCTGCTGAAATTTTGCAGACACTATCAGCGACAGAGCGTGATTACAGTAAGATAATGGAGGCCTTAGAAGTAAAATATGGGGAAAGTCATATGCAAGCTCTCCATCGCATGCAGCTCAGAACACGAAAACAAGAAGTCAGCGAAACTTTGCAAGAATTAGAGGCTGACATTGTGAGACTGGTAAATCTGTCATATCCAAACTATAACAATGCTCAATGCTCTTCGAGATGTACAAATGAGAAATCAGCTGTATCTAAGTGGGAAGAAATTACCTGCGGAAGTCTTAGCATTTGCCCTGCAAATGGAAGCCGGAAAAAGAGCGTATGGCTCAGATAGAGTACGTGAGATGGAAGTGGCTGAAGAGCCACTAAAAGCAGCGCTTGATGAAGTGATCATGCGTGTCAAAAGTTTGGAAGATAAGCCTGAACAAAATCAACGAAGAAGATCCAGCAGAGTAAGATGCTGGAATTGTGGACAGTTAGGGCACATTAGACGGGAATGCAAAACACTAGTAGCAGCAAAAGAAGAAGTAGTTCCAGTCCGGCTGATGAATCTTTCAAACAAGCAAGTGGATGTCAAAAAGGCAGGAGATTTCCGCGTTGAACACCGTAAGAAAAGGATACAAAGGGAATGCAAAACACTAAAAGCAGCAAAAGAAGGAGTAGTTCCAGTCCAGATGATGAACCTCTCAAACAAGCAAGTGGAAAGGGATTTCAGCGATGTACACCGTAAGGGAAGGATACATTGTAACGCTGATGATCTTTCAAGAAGACCCTGTATTGAGGAGCGCAAGTCATGTAGCAGGACTGAGAGAAAAGAGGCAATGACAGTGAAGCAAATTAAGTTCCAAACTCCTGACAATTGGTGTACCGAGGCAATGAAAAGAGAGCAGCTAGAAGAGCCAGCTATGGCTCCAATATTAAATTTGAAAACTGAGGGACGGCGACTGGAGTGGAAAGAAGTCGCACCTTTAAGTACGGAGGTGAAATGCTACTGGGTGCAATGGGACTCACTATTTATGGACAACGGGATACTTAAAAGAAAATGGGAGTCCGCGGATGGAAAGAAAGTGTTAGAACAACTGGTGTTGCCATCAAGTCGAGTGGAAGAGGTACTGGGAAAGCTGCATGGAAGTATTTCTGGAGGAACACCTGGGAGTCAATAAAACCCTAGCCAAAGTAAGGGAGAGGTTTTATTGGGTAAAGTATCGAACAGACGTGGAGCAATGGTGTCGGCGATGCGATACTTGTGCAGCGAGCAAAGGACCAAAAACTAGAACTCGAGGAGAGATGCAACAGTACAATGTGGGTGCCCCAATGGAGAGAATTGCTATAGACATCGCGGGGCCATTTCCGGAAACGACAAAAGGTAACAAATACATCATGGTGGTCATTGATTACTTTACAAAATGGCCGGAAGCCTATGCAATACCGAACCAGGAAGCAGTTACGGTCGCGGAAACATTAGTCAATGAATGGGTTTGCAGATATGGAACACCGCTCGAGTTGCATACCGACCAGGGAAGGAATTTCGAATCTCAACTGATGGAAGAGCTGTGCAGAACACTCGGCATTAGAAAAACACGAACTACACCTATGAACCCGCAGTCAGATGGCATGGTAGAACGATTCAACCGAACCATTGAAGAACATTTGTCAAAGGTAGTAGAAGCCAACCAAAGAAATTGGGACAAGGATCTTCCGTTATTCTTGATGGCCTATCATAGCGCAGTGCACGATACGACAAGTGAAACGCCAGCGAATATCATGTTCGGAAGAGAACTACATCTTCCTAGTGACATCGAGTTTGGCATCCCTGGAGGTCTGGTATCCACAAAAACAGATTATGTGGGACAACTAAGGGAGAAGATGAATAAAATCCATCAACAGGTTCGAGACCACATTAAGATTGCCAGTGACAAAATGAAAACCAGGTACGACATAAATGCAAATAGTGGCGGTTTTCAAGAAGGAGAATTGGTATGGCTATACAACCCCAGAAGAACTAAGGGAAGATCACCCAAGCTGCAGCCAGATTGGGAAGGCCCATATAAAATAATCAAACGAATTAATGATGTCATCTACCGCATACAAAAGGGACCCCGTACCAAGATGAAAGTGATACATCTGCAAAGGTTGGCACCGTACCAAGGTAACAGCACCAATGCGATATCTGATATTGTTCGGGACGAACAAAACTAAATGGAGGGCAATGTAATAAACTTCGTCCAGAATGGGTTAATTTTATTTACTCATTAATGAATTAAAAGGAGTTACCTAATACATTTTGCATAAATTAAATTTGAGTTCGCTAATACAAATGCAAGTATGAATGAAAACAGGTGTGGCCTCTTCAAGATGTACAGACTACGTAGTATTGATTTATAGTGGATTATAGAAGTTTCGATTTATTTATTTTTCGATATAAATAAGCAAACAAAAATATCAGATAGTCAGTTTTACTTTTGCAATTAAAAGTGTTTATAAATATTCGCAAGTTTAAGGAATAATCGGTGGTACTTGAGCCTGGGTACTAATAGTGAAAGAATCTGAACTTAGTGGAATAGTAAATACAGATTTTACGATTCCGAATATTATTGATTCAAATTGTGGAAAAGCGGTGAAGTTTAGTGTACATAAATTGGAGACCCTGGAATTTATTGTAAGGAAAAACGGAAGCTGCTGTAATTTGATGACAAATAAAGTTTGAGATTCTGTTAACTAAAGATCTGTCTTTTACTGTCGTGTTTGTTCAATAATCTAAAAGAATCAACGAAGAGTCGTTACAGTGGTGTCAGAAGTGGGATTATTGAAACAATGGTCAAGACAGTAAATATTAGTGATCTCAGCCAGACCCAGCTGAAGGATGAGTTGAAGAAAAGGAATGCTCCAATCCATGGAACGAAGGCAGAACTTGCATTCCGGCTGCGTAAAATTTTAGAAGAAGCAGGCCAAAACACAGAGGTCATAGAAGTAGAGCCGGAGGAAACTCCGGTCCAAAATGCTCCAGCAATTGATCCGATGATGGTGTTGATGAAAGAAATGATGGCACAGCAGCAACAACAATTTGCTGAAATGATGGCCAAAAAAGGAAACAACCAACAACAACAACTTTCTGATCTGATGGCTCGACAAGAGAAACAGGCAGCAGAACAAAAAGTTCTGGCAGCGGAAACAAAAATAGAGCAGCAACAACAACTTGCTGATATGATGGCCAAACAAGAGCAATTGGCGGCCAAACAAGGAAACATTCAACAACAACAATTTGCTGATATGATGGCAAAGCAAGAAAGTCTACGTGAAGTAATCGAGTCACGTATATCCAGTGCGGAGGTTAAAATCAACAACATGGAAAAGGAGCTGCGGAAAGTTACCGAAGAACATGAAGAGAAATTACGCAAACTTTCGAGTGAATTTCGCCAAGAAATAGCACAATTGAAGTCAGGTAACATAATCAGTCCATCAACTAGTTCAGCTCCAGCTAGAGTGAAAATACCTGCATTTGATGGATCTACATCGTATCAGATATTTAAAATGCAATTTGAGATAGCAACAACTGGGGTTGATAACGAGCAAAAAGCAAATGCGCTTATATTGGCATTGAAGGGACCTGCTGCTGAAATTTTGCAGACACTATCAGCGACAGAGCGTGATTACAGTAAGATAATGGAGGCCTTAGAAGTAAAATATGGGGAAAGTCATATGCAAGCTCTCCATCGCATGCAGCTCAGAACACGAAAACAAGAAGTCAGCGAAACTTTGCAAGAATTAGAGGCTGACATTGTGAGACTGGTAAATCTGTCATATCCAAACTATAACAATGCTCAATGCTCTTCGAGATGTACAAATGAGAAATCAGCTGTATCTAAGTGGGAAGAAATTACCTGCGGAAGTCTTAGCATTTGCCCTGCAAATGGAAGCCGGAAAAAGAGCGTATGGCTCAGATAGAGTACGTGAGATGGAAGTGGCTGAAGAGCCACTAAAAGCAGCGCTTGATGAAGTGATCATGCGTGTCAAAAGTTTGGAAGATAAGCCTGAACAAAATCAACGAAGAAGATCCAGCAGAGTAAGATGCTGGAATTGTGGACAGTTAGGGCACATTAGACGGGAATGCAAAACACTAGTAGCAGCAAAAGAAGAAGTAGTTCCAGTCCGGCTGATGAATCTTTCAAACAAGCAAGTGGATGTCAAAAAGGCAGGAGATTTCCGCGTTGAACACCGTAAGAAAAGGATACAAAGGGAATGCAAAACACTAAAAGCAGCAAAAGAAGGAGTAATTCCAGTCCAGATGATGAACCTCTCAAACAAGCAAGTGGAAAGGGATTTCAGCGTTGTACACCGTAAGGGAAGGATACATTGTAACGCTGATGATCTTTCAAGAAGACCCTGTATTGAGGAGCGCAAGTCATGTAGCAGGACTGAGAGAAAAGAGGCAATGACAGTGAAGCAAATTAAGTTCCAAACTCCTGACAATTGGTGTACCGAGGCAATGAAAAGAGAGCAGCTAGAAGAGCCAGCTATGGCTCCAATATTAAATTGGAAAACTGAGGGACGGCGACTGGAGTGGAAAGAAGTCGCACCTTTAAGTACGGAGGTGAAATGCTACTGGGCGCAATGGGACTCACTATTTATGGACAACGGGATACTTAAAAGAAAATGGGAGTCCGCGGATGGAAAGAAAGTGTTAGAACAACTGGTGTTGCCATCAAGTCGAGTGGAAGAGGTACTGGGAAAGCTGCATGGAAGTATTTCTGGAGGACACCTGGGAGTCAATAAAACCCTAGCCAAAGTAAGGGAGAGGTTTTATTGGGTAAAGTATCGAACAGACGTGGAGCAATGGTGTCGGCGATGCGATACTTGTGCAGCGAGCAAAGGACCAAAAACTAGAACTCGAGGAGAGATGCAACAGTACAATGTGGGTGCCCCAATGGAGAGAATTGCTATAGACATCGCGGGGCCATTTCCGGAAACGACAAAAGGTAACAAATACATCATGGTGGTCATTGATTACTTTACAAAATGGCCGGAAGCCTATGCAATACCGAACCAGGAAGCAGTTACGGTCGCGGAAACATTAGTCAATGAATGGGTTTGCAGATATGGAACACCGCTCGAGTTGCATACCGACCAGGGAAGGAATTTCGAATCTCAACTGATGGAAGAGCTGTGCAGAACACTCGGCATTAGAAAAACACGAACTACACCTATGAACCCGCAGTCAGATGGCATGGTAGAACGATTCAACCGAACCATTGAAGAACATTTGTCAAAGGTAGTAGAAGCCAACCAAAGAAATTGGGACAAGGATCTTCCGTTATTCTTGATGGCCTATCATAGCGCAGTGCACGATACGACAAGTGAAACGCCAGCGAATATCATGTTCGGAAGAGAACTACATCTTCCTAGTGACATCGAGTTTGGCATCCCTGGAGGTCTGGTATCCACAAAAACAGATTATGTGGGACAACTAAGGGAGAAGATGAATAAAATCCATCAACAGGTTCGAGACCACATTAAGATTGCCAGTGACAAAATGAAAACCAGGTACGACATAAATGCAAATAGTGGCGGTTTTCAAGAAGGAGAATTGGTATGGCTATACAACCCCAGAAGAACTAAGGGAAGATCACCCAAGCTGCAGCCAGATTGGGAAGGCCCATATAAAATAATCAAACGAATTAATGATGTCATCTACCGCATACAAAAGGGACCCCGTACCAAGATGAAAGTGATACATCTGCAAAGGTTGGCACCGTACCAAGGTAACAGCACCAATGCGATATCTGATATTGTTCGGGACGAACAAAACTAAATGGAGGGCAATGTAATAAACTTCGTCCAGAATGGGTTAATTTTATTTACTCATTAATGAATTAAAAGGAGTTACCTAATACATTTTGCATAAATTAAATTTGAGTTCGCTAATACAAATGCAAGTATGAATGAAAACAGGTGTGGCCTCTTCAAGATGTACAGACTACGTAGTATTGATTTATAGTGGATTATAGAAGTTTCGATTTATTTATTTTTCGATATAAATAAGCAAACAAAAATATCAGATAGTCAGTTTTACTTTTGCAATTAAAAGTGTTTATAAATATTCGCAAGTTTAAGGAATAATCGGTGGTACTTGAGCCTGGGTACTAATAGTGAAAGAATCTGAACTTAGTGGAATAGTAAATACAGATTTTACGATTCCGAATATTATTGATTCAAATTGTGGAAAAGCGGTGAAGTTTAGTGTACATAAATTGGAGACCCTGGAATTTATTGTAAGGAAAAACGGAAGCTGCTGTAATTTGATGACAAATAAAGTTTGAGATTCTGTTAACTAAAGATCTGTCTTTTACTGTCGTGTTTGTTCAATAATCTAAAAGAATCAACGAAGAGTCGTTACAGTGGTGTCAGAAGTGGGATTATTGAAACAATGGTCAAGACAGTAAATATTAGTGATCTCAGCCAGACCCAGCTGAAGGATGAGTTGAAGAAAAGGAATGCTCCAATCCATGGAACGAAGGCAGAACTTGCATTCCGGCTGCGTAAAATTTTAGAAGAAGCAGGCCAAAACACAGAGGTCATAGAAGTAGAGCCGGAGGAAACTCCGGTCCAGAATGCTCCAGCAATTGATCCGATGATGGTGTTGATGAAAGAAATGATGGCACAGCAGCAACAACAATTTGCTGAAATGATGGCCAAAAAAGGAAACAACCAACAACAACAACTTTCTGATCTGATGGCTCGACAAGAGAAACAGGCAGCAGAACAAAAAGTTCTGGCAGCGGAACAAAAAATAGAGCAGCAACAACAACTTGCTGATATGATGGCCAAACAAGAGCAATTGGCGGCCAAACAAGGAAACATTCAACAACAACAATTTGCTGATATGATGGCAAAGCAAGAAAGTCTACGTGAAGTAATCGAGTCACGTATATCCAGTGCGGAGGTTAAAATCAACAACATGGAAAAGGAGCTGCGGAAAGTTACCGAAGAACATGAAGAGAAATTACGCAAACTTTCGAGTGAATTTCGCCAAGAAATAGCACAATTGAAGTCAGGTAACATAATCAGTCCATCAACTAGTTCAGCTCCAGCTAGAGTGAAAATACCTGCATTTGATGGATCTACATCGTATCAGATATTTAAAATGCAATTTGAGATAGCAACAACTGGGGTTGATAACGAGCAAAAAGCAAATGCGCTTATATTGGCATTGAAGGGACCTGCTGCTGAAATTTTGCAGACACTATCAGCGACAGAGCGTGATTACAGTAAGATAATGGAGGCCTTAGAAGTAAAATATGGGGAAAGTCATATGCAAGCTCTCCATCGCATGCAGCTCAGAACACGAAAACAAGAAGTCAGCGAAACTTTGCAAGAATTAGAGGCTGACATTGTGAGACTGGTAAATCTGTCATATCCAAACTATAACAATGCTCAATGCTCTTCGAGATGTACAAATGAGAAATCAGCTGTATCTAAGTGGGAAGAAATTACCTGCGGAAGTCTTAGCATTGGCCCTGCAAATGGAAGCCGGAAAAAGAGCGTATGGCTCAGATAGAGTACGTGAGATGGAAGTGGCTGAAGAGCCACTAAAAGCAGCGCTTGATGAAGTGATCATGCGTGTCAAAAGTTTGGAAGATAAGCCTGAACAAAATCAACGAAGAAGATCCAGCAGAGTAAGATGCTGGAATTGTGGACAGTTAGGGCACATTAGACGGGAATGCAAAACACTAGTAGCAGCAAAAGAAGAAGTAGTTCCAGTCCGGCTGATGAATCTTTCAAACAAGCAAGTGGATGTCAAAAAGGCAGGAGATTTCCGCGTTGAACACCGTAAGAAAAGGATACAAAGGGAATGCAAAACACTAAAAGCAGCAAAAGAAGGAGTAGTTCCAGTCCAGATGATGAACCTCTCAAACAAGCAAGTGGAAAGGGATTTCAGCGTTGTACACCGTAAGGGAAGGATACATTGTAACGCTGATGATCTTTCAAGAAGACCCTGTATTGAGGAGCGCAGGTCATGTAGCAGGACTGAGAGAAAAGAGGCAATGACAGTGAAGCAAATTAAGTTCCAAACTCCTGACAATTGGTGTACCGAGGCAATGAAAAGAGAGCAGCTAGAAGAGCCAGCTATGGCTCCAATATTAAATTGGAAAACTGAGGGATGGCGACTGGAGTGGAAAGAAGTCGCACCTTTAAGTACGGAGGTGAAATGCTACTGGGCGCAATGGGACTCACTATTTATGGACAACGGGATACTTAAAAGAAAATGGGAGTCCGCGGATGGAAAGAAAGTGTTAGAACAACTGGTGTTGCCATCAAGTCGAGTGGAAGAGGTACTGGGAAAGCTGCATGGAAGTATTTCTGGAGGACACCTGGGAGTCAATAAAACCCTAGCCAAAGTAAGGGAGAGGTTTTATTGGGTAAAGTATCGAACAGACGTGGAGCAATGGTGTCGGCGATGCGATACTTGTGCAGCGAGCAAAGGACCAAAAACTAGAACTCGAGGAGAGATGCAACAGTACAATGTGGGTCAGTGCCGTCCCAATGTATTTGGGGGCCCCTGGCCCACTATTTCTACGGGGCTTTTTCGAAAATAAACAATAAATTAAATTTAAAAGCATAATTACTTACGGGTTTTTGAGTTTTATTATAATGTTTGTTTTATTTAAATATTTTTTCTTCTCACTTTTTTGTCAACAACTTTATCTACAACTACATCTTCAAATTCTATAGATTTTAATAAATCACTTTCTATACACATCAACGCATAATAATGGTTTAATGATTCATTAAAGTACTTATACTTTAATGAATCATTAAACCATTATCATTAATGCTTTAATAAATTATTAAACAACTACAATTAGTACTTTAATGTATCTGACCAATGTACTAGATTAATGCTTAAATAAAGCTCATTTAATTAGTAAAATGACGCACGAAAAAGCGTAGATTTAGCAACTTAGTTATAAAAAAATCCCAGCGGCAGGTATATCCGCTAGAAATAGGTAGATTTCGGGGTCAGACGGTTTTGTGTCCAAATAAAATTAGATAAGTCAGATTAGTTTAAATAAAAAATATAAGTAGAAACAGAATAATTCAAAAAAATTATCGAACCAAATTAAATACATTATCCGAACTAACGCCATCAATACAATTTCGGAACAGTTTTATTTAAGTTGGTTTAAACTACTTTTAATAACATATTAAATCCACCAAAGATCAAATGAATTACGTCACAACTACAATTATACCATCACACATAATTTATAATCAAACATTATCAAACAATTTTATTTCAAAATCATCTTTTGTTGTTGTGTTTTTTTGTTCTTATTTAATCTTTTTTCAAACGGTTACTTAGTAAAAAAAATAAAAACAAAAGAGATTTTGATAATTTTTCTATGGTATTAAATGGGTTGATATTTTTCTTGTAAGGGTTGCATTATAATGCTTATAAAAATGGAACCTTTTGAGTTAGAAAGCTGAAATTTTTTGAGGCTATAGTTGAAAAATAGCTTTAAAAGTTAAGATGAATTTAAATAACATAAACTGAAACATGATAAAAGCATTGTCTTTTGCGTTTGTTTTTATTTCAACAGCCGAAGGGTCTCAACCGTTAGACTTAAACTATTATTTTTGAAAATTTTGGAAAGATTTATATTTTAAGTACGTGAAAAAAAGTTTTCAACTATGAGCTTGGCCATTTCAGCTAGATCAAGGGCAGCAAAGTTTAGTAAATTTTTAAAACAGCTGATTTTTGAGGAACCTGAAACGCCAAAGTGGTCATCTGGATAAAAATGATAAAAAAAGGTTCAAATATTCAATATTTTTAAATTTTATTAAAATATTATTATTCAAACGGAAGTTATAGTGCCCTAGATTATTCGACTTTTTAGGCTCTAGCCGCTTAACCGGTACCCGGATATGGCCAGTTCACGAACTTGTCCAAGACATTATTTGCCGAAACATACACAGAAAATTATTTTAGTGTATGTCGAAAAATGCGACCGTGAGAGTGCCGCTAAATTCCGTTATACCTCATATCGTTATATATATATATATATATATATATATATAATTTTTTTTTTTTTTTGTTTTTCCATCTCCGCTTATCACAAATAGTCGTTTGGCATCAAAATTTTTCCGAAATTCCGAGATGAAGCCCATTGCAATAGGTAGATTTTTATATGAAATCTACCTAAAATGAATTTTTGAAATTGGCATGGGCCGAATATAAAAAATTGCATTGTTCTTTTTTTAAATTTATTATTTGAAGTGTTCGTTTTCATATTTTTATGAGTGTTTTAGGGTGGGCCCCCGGCCCAGGGCCTGGTGGGCCGTACCGTAGTAACAGCACTGATGTGGGTGCCCCAATGGAGAGAATTTCTATAGACATCGCGGGGCCATTTCCGGAAACGACAAAAGGTAACAAATACATCATGGTGGTCATTGATTACTTTACAAAATGGCCGGAAGCCTATGCAATACCGAACCAGGAAGCAGTTACGGTCGCGGAAACATTAGTCAATGAATGGGTTTGCAGATATGGAACACCGCTCGAGTTGCATACCGACCAGGGAAGGAATTTCGAATCTCAACTGATGGAAGAGCTGTGCAGAACACTCGGCATTAGAAAAACACGAACTACACCTATGAACCCGCAGTCAGATGGCATGGTAGAACGATTCAACCGAACCATTGAAGAACATTTGTCAAAGGTAGTAGAAGCCAACCAAAGAAATTGGGACAAGGATCTTCCGTTATTCTTGATGGCCTATCATAGCGCAGTGCACGATACGACAAGTGAAACGCCAGCGAATATCATGTTCGGAAGAGAACTACATCTTCCTAGTGACATCGAGTTTGGCATCCCTGGAGGTCTGGTATCCACGAAAACAGATTATGTGGGACAACTAAGGGAGAAGATGAATAAAATCCATCAGCAGGTTCGAGACCACATTAAGATTGCCAGTGACAAAATGAAAACCAGGTACGACATAAATGCAAATAGTGGCGGTTTTCAAGAAGGAGAATTGGTATGGCTATACAACCCAGAAGAACTAAGGGAAGATCACCCAAGCTGCAGCCAGATTGGGAAGGCCCATATAAAATAATCAAACGAATTAATGATGTCATCTACCGCATACAAAAGGGACCCCGTACCAAGATGAAAGTGATACATCTGCAAAGGTTGGCACCGTACCAAGGTAACAGCACCAATGCGATATCTGATATTGTTCGGGACGAACAAAACTAAATGGAGGGCAATGTAATAAACTTCGTCCAGAATGGGTTAATTTTATTTACTCATTAATGAATTAAAAGGAGTTACCTAATACATTTTGCATAAATTAAATTTGAGTTCGCTAATACAAATGCAAGTATAAATGAAAACAGGTGTGGCCTCTTCAAGATGTACAGACTACGTAGTATTGATTTCTAGTGGATTATAGAAGTTTCGATTTATTTATTTTTCGATATAAATAAGCAAACAAAAATATCAGATAGTCAGTTTTACTTTTGCAATTAAAAGTGTTTATAAATATTCGCAAGTTTAAGGAATAATCGGTGGTACTTGAGCCTGGGTACTAATAGTGAAAGAATCTGAACTTAGTGGAATAGTAAATACAGATTTTACGATTCCGAATATTATTGATTCAAATTGTGGAAAAGCGGTGAAGCTTAGTGTACATAAATTGGAGACCCTGGAATTTATTGTAAGGAAAAACGGAAGCTGCTGTAATTTGATGACAAATAAAGTTTGAGATTCTGTTAACTAAAGATCTGTCTTTTACTGTCGTGTTTGTTCAATAATCTAAAAGAACCAACGAAGAGTCGTTACAATATATATATATATATATATATATATATATATATATATATATATATATATATATATATATATATATATATATATATATATATATATATATATATATATATATATATATATATATATATATATATATATATATATATATATATATATATATATATATATATATATATATATATATATATATATATATATATATATATATATATATATATATATTGTAACGACTCTTCGTTGGTTCTTTTAGATTATTGAACAAACACGACAGTAAAAGACAGATATATATATATATATATATATATATATATATATATATATATATATATATATATATATATATATATATTTGTATATATATATATATATATATATATATATATATATATATATACATATATATATATATATATATATATATATATATATATATATATATATATATATATATATATATATATATTTATTTTATTATAAATATATTGGGAATAGAGCCTATTTAAAAACAAATTAATTATTTTAAATTAAAATGTATATTTTACGTTTCGGCAAACATCCTTTGCCATTTTCAAAAAAATTTTACAAAATTTTTTAAAATTAACAAACAACATCAACAACATTCGTTGAAGAAAAAATTATATATACAAAAACAAAAAACACTACAAAGAATATAATTTTAATTTTCAAAAAATAATAAAATTTGTTTGTTGAATGGTTACTAAATTCAAAAAACTATAATTCATACCCTGATGTAAAATATTCAACAATATTAATTTTTTAAATTTATTAACAACAAAATAAATAATTCAATGCAAAAAATATCAATTGTTTATAATATTATTATAAGAATTTCCTATATACACCGAATCATTCTGTTTGTTTAAACAATTAGGATTCTTTTTAATGTATATCATCTCAAGAATTTTTCGTTTTTGCAAATTTGATTCCCTGGCTAAAATTTTAATATTTTCATAGTTGATTTTATGATTCATATTGTATAAATGATGTGAAAGAGCACTATTTTTGTCATCATCAACAAAATTAATTTCTGGATTGACATGCCTTGCACCATTCGAATGCTGATATACCCGTTTTTCAAGCCATTGCTTAGTTTGTCCAATATAAAAAGAATCACATTCACAAAAAATTTTATAAACTAACTCAGATTGTTTACCAAAAGGAACTTTGTCTTTTAATTTAGTGAAAAACAATTTATAAAAATTAATATTAATATTGTTTTTAAATAGGCTCTATTCCCAATATATTTATAATAAAATTAATATAAAAGCCTACAATATACTATTATTTTTATATATATATATATATATATATATATATATATATATATATATATATAATATATATATATATATATATATATATATATATATATATATATATATATATATATATATATATATATATATATATATATATATATATATATATATTTATATATATATATATATATATATATATATATATATATATATATATATATATATATATATATATATATATATATATATATATATATATATATATAATAGGCATGACCAGATATGTATGAACAATTTTCAAACCATCTTTTTCTTCGCTCCCACCGGCTAATTATGTTCCTTTTGACTCGAATATGAACTATATCCAGTTTTATTGAAATCGGAAAATAATTACCCACCGCGCAGTGGCGTCGAAGATAAGAAAATTAGCAGAATAATAGGATTTTTTATTTTTATCAGATATAATCATCTTAAAACATAATATATCTCATAATTTTGATTTTTTTTATTAAAAGCTAATTAATTAACGATTCTAACGAGCCTAAGTATGTAGAAACCGATCTTAGAAAAGCGATTTATCTTAATTTTTCTTCTGACATATACGAAAATTCACTAATTCATAATAATCTTTTTTCAAAGAAAAAAATTAATTTTTATGGCTAAATTTATAATAATTTTTCATTCAAAAGCAACATTTTTCCAAAAGAAATTAATGAATTAAATTAGATTTATTGTATGATGGGTATTTGCATCTGTAGTTTTCGACCATTTGAATGGTGTATTGTGTACCTTCCTCGTCTTTAGTTAGAATGCTGTTGTATTCCGTGTCATCAACTTAACACCGAGTTCGGCGTTATCATTAACAACATGCAAACTTTGGCAAAACAGCGTGGCTTTGACGAAATCCTCATTCCGATGGGTCATGTAGCAAGAAATCAATACAAATTCTACATCGATTAAAAAAACTCTGAGTTTTTTCTGTGACAAAACCACTAATGTTCTTATTAGCAAAAAGTTGCATATGTTTGACTGCGTCAAAATCTTTTTTGCGAGTTTGGGGGTGTGATGGGAATGTCTCGTGCTGGGACCTCAAGGTTTTGAACCATTTTTCGTTTTTCATCAAACGAAATCTCTGGGTCGAAAAAAGCCAAGCCAATAGTTGCTTCTGTTAAATAGTGAAGATGATAACAAATTTTGCTCAACATTTTTTCTAAAAATCTTTGGCCAATTTTGATCCAAATCCTGATTTGCGGCTGCTGTTCCATCTATGCATTTGAACCAAATTTTACATAAAACATAATCAGAAAAATGCAAACGTCTCGAAAAAATGCAAACGGCGTGACTTGTCGGACCTGGGCGTTTGAATTTGTAATTCTCAATGGTTTCGCCAAGAAAAATCAATATAACTTCCAAAAATTCTTTATATTCGCTGCGTGGGTGTGATTTTTCCAACTCTTCATGGCAAAAAATTACTAGAGCTTCTCACGAGTGTTTTGGAATTTTGTTTCCCAGTTTTTTGTCCGATATTCCACTTTTGAACATTGTTGGATTAATTTTATCATCGTCCCATGCCTTCTGAAATTTGTTGAACAGATAAACATCGGGTGCTGTGGTCTTTCCAAATTTGAGATCATAAACAGCCCGTAGTTTAATCTCCTGTATGTGATGACGACATGGGAATCGAATCAAGTTGTGACCAATCTTTTTTTCCACCTTTTTCTGGTCCAGCGTTACTTGATGTCGTGTCGTAACAAATGGCTTCGATTTTATCAGTAAGATCCCATTCTTCAAGGCATTCATAAATCGCATTCGCAATCGATAAGCCGCTCCCTTCTTTGCATTATGGAACC
Organism: Diogma glabrata; assembly: GCA_963693315.1. NCBI lineage: Eukaryota > Metazoa > Arthropoda > Insecta > Diptera > Cylindrotomidae > Diogma > Diogma glabrata. The sequence goes on from CAVNZG010000338.1 coordinate 50,106, forward strand.
GTTAATAACTTCTCAATATTACCAAATGTTACTATGGTTGGCAAACGATCTACTTTACCATGTCCAGTTAATTCTGCTACCAATGTATCCAAAAATAAAAATTTGTGTTACTCAAACAAAGTCTAAATCTCACATAAAAATTTATTTTTTCTGAATTTTCGTAGACATTTTTTTTTTGGATTTAAGAAGAAGAAATTTCATAAAAACGCTTTCCTAAGATCGATTTCTACATACTTAGGCTCGTTGGAATCGTAAAGTAATTAGCTTTTAATAAAAAATCGAAATTATGAGATATATTATATTTTAAGATGAGTATATCTGATAAAAATAAAAAATCCTATTATTCTGCTAATTTTCTTATCTTCGACGCCACTGCGCGGTGGGCAATTTTTTTCCGATTTGAGTAAAACTGCATACACTTCATTTTCGAGTCAAAAGGAACATAATTAGTCGGTGGGAGGGAT
>CAVNZG010000340.1:0-29309 GCA_963693315.1 Diogma glabrata
ACACTATTTTTTCGGCAAACGTTTAAATTTTTTATAAATATGAAATTAATGCATCAAACTTTTTATAAATATGAATTTGTACCGTCATAATTACTTCCAAAAAAGAGAAAAAAACATTTAAATTTGTATGAATAAAATTTTTTTATCAAAGCAGCCTTTTAAAAATTTCATAATATGAGAATCAACTTATTTTTTGTTGTCATGGTTATACAATATGTTTGAAAAAATAACAAACTAACAAATAACAAATGCTACTTTACAGCCTCCGTAATATAAAATAAAAATGGCGTTACTTTTGCTGTCGCTAGACGTTACTTTTGCTGTCAGGCTAAAAAGTAAGACTTTAGCTAACTCCCTAGCGGCAGTAAAGTTAAACTTTACAGCCGTTTGCCGAAAAAAATATTTTAATGTTTTATTTATTTTAGTACTTAATCATATAACTAGAAAAGGTTATTAATTTTTATTTTTTTTTAATTTTCATATTGTTTTAACTAGAAAAATATGGAGGGGCTATAATCTCACAGCTCTGAGATATCAAGACTTCGGTCTGGGTTGAGGATTTTGATATATTTTTCGGCAAAAAACTTTTATGAGGACATGGTTTTTAGTTTTGAGCAGCGATGTATATCAAACATAACTCTTTGTTAAAGTACAAGTATTTTTTATCTCTGTTTAGAAATTTATTACAAAACTAACACGAAACATCAATACGTTGCCGGAAAATTATAACAGATCATAAATTAACATAATTTAGTGAAAAGATGATACACTCAGCAAACTACTCAAAAACCTCTCCATTTAGCTTCTCGAGAAAATATTACAAAATCACAAATTCATATTTCTTTCAAAATTCCAAAAATATTGTAAAAATTAAATAAAATCAAACTTTTTTCAAAATTCCAAAAATATTCTAAAAATTAGAATAAAATCAAAGATTTAAACTTTTTCTAAATTCCAATAATATTCAAAAAATTCTTAAAAATTTAAACTTTTCCAAAATTCTAAAAATATTGCAAAAATCATAACAAAATCAAAAATTGAAACTTTTTTCAAAACTCCAAAAATTTTAATAAAATCAAAAATTCAAACTTTTTCCAAAATTCTAAAAATATTGCAAAAATTCTTACAAAATCAAATATACAAACTTTTTTCAAAATACCAAAAATATTTTAAAAACTATAACAAATTAAAAAATTTGTCCAATTTCATTTTCAATTACATTTACATCATAAAAACAGCTACATTTTTTTTCCAAAAAATTGGCTAAAAAAATAAATGAAATCATATTTTGACACACTTGACACTATTTTTTTGACAAACTTATGTTGCCATAATTCTCAATAATAATAATAAAATTTCATGTCAGACAAATTATTAATTTTATTTTATTCCGAAAAATTGGGAAAAAAAGTCAATCAAAATCTTTCTTTTGACACACTTGACAACAATTTTTTGACAAACTTATAATGTCATAATTCTCAATAATAATAATAAAATTTCATTTAAACAAATAATTAATTTTATTTTTTTCCAAAAAAATGGGTAAAAAAATTAATAAAAATCTTTCTTTTGACACACTTGACAACATTTTTTTGACAAGCTTATAATGCAATAATCTAGTTTTTGAACTCACATACCAATCCCTACTACCAAGGTTTCTCCAAATTCAATGTTCCTACTCGTAATCACTTAAAATGAACGTTTTTTAAGCCAAAAATATGAAAATTTGTTGTTTTTAACACACTTAATGATTTTTTTGACACACTTCCGGTACAGTTTTTGAACACAGCGTCCTTTCGGACCTGTCCCTTGAGTATACCTATTTTTAGAAATTTTTAAAATCCCTCCAGCCGTTTTCCCAGAAGCGTAGGTAATGACGGACGGCCGGCAGGCAGACTTACATTTTTTTTTTGCTTTTTTAGAATCAGTAGGTTCTAAAACGTCAAGAAATGCCAAAAAAAGTGGGGGTAAGAATTTCACTTTTTGCTCATGAATGTAATACTTAGGTCTTTCAGACCGAAGTAATGTTATAAATTTTTATTTTTATATTAGCTGAAAATAAAATAGTTTTTGTTGTTTAATTAAACGTTTTTTTTTTTTTAATAACGTTTATTTGTCAAAAAAAATATAGGTGGGTCGCCAAAATATGGCATTTAAAATTTGGGGTCGCAATACAAAAAAGTTTAAGAACCGCTGCTATATATATATACTATCATAGAAAAAATTGCATTTCCTACGGGAGATAAAAACGTTTTGCGTTCGTAAACATGTCTCACTCGACGCTAGCGCGTCTCGTGAACAAATGTTTACTCTCGAAAAAAACAATGTTTTCATCTTTTGTGGGAAAAAATACTATTGTTCTTCCTTAACTAAAAAAGTTTCGAATAAAAAGAAAAAAAGAAAATATCAAAGTTTTTAATGAATTCAAAAAAATCGTTTAATATTAATTTATTGCTTAATGTACGTTATAAAATAATACCTGACAGACTTCTAGTTGTTAAACTTTACTTTCGTGGTTAATTTCATTTCGTATTGGTTTTGCATTTTGAAAGAAACCCACTTTAAGTTGTTTACTATCAACCGAGCTTAAAATTTACTTTAAGTAATTTGCGTCTTTCTCCTTTTCGGCTACTATTTGATTATCTTCAGTGGACCATTTAAATTCTTTGCTATATTTATTATTAAATATCCACCTCTTACTTCACACTTGATGTCATTCATCTTTCCTAGCCGTAGTTCGTAGTTTTGTTGTGGCTCTTCAGGAGTGTAGTCCTTATGAATGTAAATACCTCTTCCTCTTCAAGCTGAACTCTGTACCAGAGTTGATCAAACATTATTGGGTGACAAAAGCTCTACGATGCACTTAGCTGCGTTTATCTTTCGAACATTTAGCACCACAACATTAACTTGCAGTACATCTTTACATAGTTCTAAAAATTTTGTTTTTATATTGTTATCGTTACCCGTTATTCCAGTTACTACTATGTTTGATCTCCTCCTAACTTTGTCATTGTCTTGTACTCTTTTCAGTATTTTTTCTTCGTTTTGTTTTAGATATAAAACTTCTGTGCCCATTGCCGCGTTTTACGATTTAAGATGCGTCATATCTTGTTGCAAACCACTAACCATCATTCTTCGTTGCAATATCTTTCAGTTTTTCATACAGTTTAGTTTCAAGAATAGCTACAATTTTTACTAATAGATGCTTCGAATGATGTCCTTCGTTATAGCGCATTGTTGCCCGTGGAGATCGATGTAAAAGCTTTTGCTTCCTGTTTTGTCATTTTACCAACAGTTGCTTCAATAATAGGTATTTTATTAGAATTGGTTTCTGTTTTTTGGATTGAGTCAGGTGATAATTCTGATCTACTCCTTTTCTCGATGATAGTTCTAATAAGACTTTTATTTCTGTCAGTTTGATATTCGATTTCACAGAAATTAAAAATTCTTCTGCTATGCAACATAAATATGTAACCGGTTTATTAAAACTATCAACCCTCACACTTATTGATCAAATTAATAATGCAAATCAAATTAAAATAAATGGAGTTTACACCAACTCATTTGCAAAATCTGTCTATTTGATATACGTAATTATGTTATATTATGTTATATTATTGTATTTGGGGATAATTCCGGATTTAGTTGTTGATTACCAGATTACTGTTTTTTTAAGAACTTAAAATTTGTAATTGCGGTGTTTTTATTTTAATATTTGGTTTTTATAACTATTTGTGGAATACTATGCTATTTTATTAATTTAAAAGCAATATAGTTAACATTGGAGTATCTATTTGTTGCTCTGACGTGGCAATGTTCCTCTTCAGACAACAACTTTCATTTACCAGTGAGTTCATCATTTCCATCAATCGATCTAGCCCGTCCTACCTTTTTTTAATAAAAACATACAGATTATTTATATTGAGATCAAAATCACACTCACATTAAGAATAACTACATTTTTATCAATACGAGATTGGTTGGATTTTATGCCACCTTTTTTAAACAGCCATTGTTTTTTCCTTATTTATGTGTTTTACATCCCTTACTAGTACAACATGTAGTGGCTAAAATTTCAAGGCTCTGAGATATCAACATTTCGGTTTGGGCTAAGGATATTTATATATTTTTCGGCAAAAGGCTTTTATGAGGACATTGTTTTTAGATTTGGGTAGCGATGTATATCTAAAAAAATATTCTTTGTAAAAATACAAGTATTTTTTCTCTGTCTAGAAATTTATTACAAAACTAACCCGAAACAGCAAATTCTTAAAATATTCCAAAAATTATAACAATATCAAAAATTCAAACTTGTTCCGAAATTCTAAAAATATTGCAAAAATTATAACAAAATCAAAAACAAAATTTTCTTCCAAAATTCTAAAAATATTGAAAAATTATAATAAAATCAAAAATATAAAAAACTTAAACTTGTTCAAAATTCTAAAAATATTCCCAAAATTATTACAAAATCAAAAATTGAAACTTTTTCCAGAATTCTAATAATATTCCAAAAACAGTGAATTATAATATAGTATATAATTATAATTATAATTAGTATATAATTTTCAGACTAAATAAAAAATTGTTAGTTTTTAAAATTTACATATAAACAAAGTGTCTATTTCTCCAGCCTGACATATGTGCCAGGCCGCTTATATGAATTGTTCCTCTAGATGAACTCGCGGCGCAGATTTGAATTCTGCTGACAGGCTGTGTCAGGCTGCCCTTTTTAACGTAGTTTCGGTGTCAGGCTGCCGAAATACATTTCTCCGGCCTGACACCGATTCTCCAGCCTGACATCGTGTTTTCACTCCAAAACGCATTATTTTTTATTGGCAACACGTTTTTTGTACAAATTTACAAAAAACATGTTAGCCTGACACCTGCCTGACACAGCCTGACAATCTTAAGAAAATTAAAATTTTAAACTTTGAACGATTTTCTATCATTACATACGGGTACGTTTACACTCATTTGAAAAATACATGCAAAGACAAGCATCAAACATTTAACAGTCCGTACAAACGCTAAATCGCTGATTGTTGAATGTGGATTCCGATGCTTGCCTTTGCATGTATTTTTCAAATGACGATTGATCGTTTGCTTTATAGTTTTTCAGTGAAATTTAATGATTATCAGCGCGATATTTTGAAAGATCATATCAATAGATCATTGATTACATCTCAGCTGAATTTTATTTTGATGTTTACTCTTTCATTTAAATAAAAAATATTAACAAAATAAAGTGAATGTTAAACAATGGCAAGAACGAAACCGAAAGCACACACACTCAGTATTTGCGTTAGAAGTAAAAGCATCTAAGTTTTCTTTCACAAGTGGAGACGCTTTCAACGAACTTGTACCATATAAACATTAAACTTATCCATTTTATCGCATAAAGTTGTATTTACACACATCTTTTTTAAAAGAAGAAAAAACAGAATAAAGAAAAAGATACGTAAATACATCTGTAAGAATAAGACAAAACAATCACTTTTTTTTTAAAAAAAGATGTCAATTTTTATACCGATGTTACCCGAAAAGATAAAATTCTTTTAGAACGAAAAATAAACTTTTTAGACTGTCTTTTTAGACTGCATTGTCCTTTGGCGTTTGTTTTTTGTGCTTGTTGATACGAAGTGCATTGTCATTCGGAAGAATGGGTGGCTCGAAATCGTCTTGATCCATCAGTTTTTCTGCTAACTCGTTTCGGACCAAATATGCTGATTTATGCTTTAGCGTTTTCTCGAATAGCGCTTTGTCCGTTGGCTGAATTCTACGTTTAAATTTGGAGTCATGTGCGTAATTTTAGTCGATGTTTGTTATGGTTATGTGTACATTTGAGTCATCCGATATGCATCGCACTAGAGCGGCACAGCCATTATCTGTACATTTTCCTTCACAACCAATATCGTACGTGCGGGGATTGGCTCTTTTTCACGACCAAACGCACGATATTTTTAACGCAAGCAAAATTAATGGCGATAATTTGCTGCTCCAACCTAGCTTTACAGTATGTCTCAATCGGTCAGCTTGGTATGATGTCGTTTTGGTGGACGTATCTGGTTGATCTGCATTTGATGTGATGTCCCCTTGATTTCTATTTAGTATATAATGGAAAGAGAGTCTTTATGCTGGGGGAACCCCATGCTAAACCAGTGGCGTAGCTAGCATGGGTGACACCCGGGGCGGATATTATGGTGTCACCTCAAGAATGAAAACTGTCAATATTAATAAAAAGCCGATATACGTAATTTATAATTTTATTTAATTAATACAAATTATTTAATTAATGCAAATGAGCATTATTATTAATAAGTTATATATAATTAAAGTACTATTTTATTATACATTCTTTCATGTTGATGTATGAAAATGAATCTTTTAGAAAAGTATCAGCGTCGTCACTCAAAAAAATTAAAATGTATCCAGTTGTATAAAAAAAGAGTATCCAAATGTATACATGATTATTTGATGTTGCTAATTTATTTGAGAACGACCTATATTGTGCGGTTTCAGCGCAAAATATACCTGGAATTCCTTTTTTTCACTACAACGGTTACGGTATAATGCAACCTTAAATGCACTCAATTTAGAACTATTTACAAAAATTGGTTATCGTTTTTCCACAACTGTTTATATTTGCTACACTGTTTGCCAATTTTCTGTTCCTTTATCTTCTACTAAAAGAAAATACGACGAACAATGTAACACAATTTATTAACATTTTCAAATGCATTTAATGCATTTTATACACAATGTTTTCTTGCGAATAAATTGTATCCATTCCAGTAGTTTTGCGAATTTTTGGTACCCAGTATCCATTTAACATTTTTTAAATAATGTATCCAAATTAATACAAATGTATACAAGTGGCAACCCTGGAAAGTATAGTAAAAGAAAAATAAGAGTAGAATTAATATACTCTCTCATACATATTATATACATACACTTAAAATCTCTTATTTCTAGCTTTAACAGCTGCAAACTCAGAAATCACAACTTCAAAATTTATATTTTGTGCTGCCTCATGTTCTATGGTTAATATGCCAAGATTTTTAAGCCTCGTTTGGGTCATTGTTGCCCGCAAGTAATTTTTAATTAATTTTAATTTGCTGAAACTCTTCTCACACGTAGCCACTGATACGCAAATAGTCATAAATAACTTTAGTGCGACCATTAGATTCGGAAGAGATTCTGTAAAATCCCATTCCACTATGAATTTCAAAAAGTCTAGGCCCACCCAGTTAGAAACTGTAACATTGGTCACTTTTAAATGCCTCCTCAACCTTGGTATCTCTGTGAGGAGTCCCGTTTCCGATACCGCATCATAAAAACTGGTAAATTTTGATACAGATAATTTCAACTCTTCACTGTTCACCAAAAGCAAAGTCTTTGTCTGAACAACCTCAAACAATGAAGCAACATCTTGAACTGACTTCAGTCTTGTTCGGAGTTCAACACTGAATCGGTCAAGACATTCCAACATGTCCTTTTTAAGTTCAGCTCTCAGTGTCAGTCCAACATCTGGAGCCAACTCACCAGCCATTCGTTTTTTACGACGAATTCGTCTTTCTATTGGAATGTCATAGCTCTCCGATTTCGTCGCAGCAAGATCTGTTGCCTGTTCTACAATGTCATTTCGTTTATCTTCAATATAAAGACGAAGTGACTCTATTTTTGTAATTAATTGATCAATATTTAAGCCTTTGCTTTGCAATCCAATATGAGCACAATTTATTTCCCTAAGAACATCATTCCAAAACAAAAGATAGCAAAGAAACGTAAAATCACACACTGCATGCATAAGGTTGTGTGCAGCGCCTCTAGTGTCTACATTTTCTTGTTGATCACTTAGCTTCTCAATTGCAGCCTCAATCTCATCAAAATTTTCGGCCAATACTTTTACTGCAGCATAATGAGCACTCCAACACGTTGTTGAGAGTCTTTTAACAGTTTTTTTGCTATTTTTAACAAGCACTTCCCAGCGGCTAGTCGAAGCAGAAAAAAATGTAAAAAAGGCCTCCACTGTTCCGAAAAACGTTACACAAGCTACATTTTGTGCAAATGAGTATTGGCCACATAAATTAATTGAATGATCTATGCAACCCACAAAAATTGCTTTGTTATTTTTTGCTTTAATAATAGCTTGCACTCCTCCATGTATACCACTCATAACAGCTGCATTATCATAACCTTGGGAACGACAATTCATTACCTCTAAACCGTCATTTTTAAGGTTTTTAAGAATTTCATCGCTTAAATCAGCGGCTTTTTTCCATGTAAAGAAAAAAATCCAAGGAATACTTCTTTGACTTCCACTTTTCTACCATCAATTTTCACATAACGAATTACTTCAGACATTTGATCAATATGTGAAATGTCAGGTGTGCTATCAAACATAATTCCAAAATATTTAACCGATTTAATTTCGTTGACAAGCTTAAACTTTACGTGGTTCGCTAAAACATTTATGAACTCATTTTGTATATCTGGTGACAAATATGATACTTTTGGTGATTTGCCATGCTCCAAATTCAAAATGTGTTCTTTTAACACTACATCATACTTTGACGATAGATTGACTAGTTCTAAAAAATTGCCTTTATTTGAAGAACTTTGTCCTTCATCATGTCCCCGAAATGCTAGGTTTTGTTTAGATAAAAAGAAAGTTATATCCAATAATCTGGATAAAAGATGTTTCCACTTCTGTTTTTCATTATCTATTAATTGTAAGGCTGCGTCTCCTATCGTTTTATGACATTTCAACCTCATTTCCAAAGTTTTCCACTTTTCAAAATTCTCCAGATGTTCATTTGAAGTTTCATGGTTACTACTTCGGGATTTAGCTTCCACCACTTCTGAAATTCAGTCGTAAATGCTAAATTTATATTACAACTATTGGTGACAGCAAATATACGACAGCAGAAGCAGTACAGGCTATTATTTATAGGAGAATAAACCATCCATGACCGCAGAATTTTTTCTCCATATAAGGCATCACTTTATAAAACCATTCTTTAGAAAGATGGCGAACATTACCTTTTGTGTCTAACCCGGGTCTAGATACAGTAGCAAACGGCCCTTCTCTATTTTGAAAATGTTCACTTCCTTTTTTATGATTTCAATGCGAACATTATCAGAGACGGGTATATTCCAATGTGAAACATCTCTTAAGTCCTGAAGTGATTCACTCATACAAATACTGTTTTCGATAGTAGGTGCATTAGCAGCATTATCACTATCATTTTCAGTATTTTTTCCTAATTCGTCTTCATCATGGGTTATCATTATTAATTCTGTGTTGTCGCTGTTACTTTCCGAAGATGAGCCAATATTCTCTGAAACATTCGTTGCATTTACGTGAGAATCAGTTTCTTTTGATGAGCTTTGGCTATCATCAGGTTTTGTAACATATTTATAAATCGATCCAGATATGCTCTGAACATCATCTATTTTAGCCTGTTTGGTCTTTCTCTGCTGGAACCCGCTTTTTCTTTTAGAAGTATGAACTCCTCGTGGCATATTTATTTGTTGGGATATTTTCTAGACGAAATCTAAAAAATATTTTTAACTATAGTAGGTATCAGCAAGCCTATAATTCTAAATATATTTGTAGGATACATATGTCTATTTCATAATAAGTACACTGTGTTAACGATTAAATACACTACCAGAATTAATTTATTTAAAATTCCTTGCAACAACTTATATTAAACAATATTTAATAAAATGGAATATACAAATCATATGCTTAATATTATTAGGAACCATTTAAAAATATATAAATATAAAATCCATCTCTTAGAATTTTATATAAAGTATTGAAACCAAAATTAAATATCCAATTAGAATCATGCTCAATAATTTACAAATTTAATTGTGATTCTTTTGAAAAATTTTACATCTGGAAAACCGGAAAATGTTTTAAAGACTGATTTAAGGAATATTGTCTAAAAAACTAAGAAGAAAAATAATCAAAATTTAAAGTCTATTTTTAAATTTAAAGTCAAACCATTTAGTTAATAACAATCATAACTACACCACTTTTAAACAAAATTTGAAGACTTTACATTTATGTTACAAGGATTTTTTATATAAATTTAGTTCAAATAAATTATTATATTAGTAAATAAAAACAACTTGGAGACCAAAATCATTTTATATTTTAATTTTTTTTTTAAATAAATAAAATACAAAATTTTTTGCTTTAGTTTTATTTTAATTTAACCCAATTAAATTCTCTAAAATGTAATGACATCATTCAATTTCACCAATAACATTTGAATTATATTAATAACAAATAATTATACTTCTGGCCTACTGGGATATTAAAAATTATCAAATAATTTTTGAAATAGTTAATTGATATGGTTGGCAGTAGGCCAACGTATAATTCATAAAAAATATATAAAGAAATGAAAAATGGCAAAAAAATTTCTAAACGAATTCCCCTCGTTCGTTGATAAATTCTCATAATTTTTTTCATAATTTTATTATTTCAATAATAATAATATGCCCAAAAACCTAAACTTTGCATCCTGAAATTTCGTTTTTTCTACTAATATAAGCCGTGTTCGATTTGACTGAAGCAACTGATACAACTGATAAATTGAATGCAATTGTTGTTGTTTTTTAAGTTGTTTCAGTCAAATCGAACGTACCTATTCTCTTCTACTAATATAGCCAAGAACGTAAACGAAATATATCTTGTAAGACCATCAAGACCTAGGAACACTAAAATGTAATCTAATTTTGCTTTAGTTTAGATGTTTAATTAATCCTTCTTAGTTTAAAAAGTAAACTGAAATTTTTAGCATGTCTTTGGATTTGTACTAACATAAAAAGACGTTCAACAAACTACCCCAAATAATAACTCAAGTAATAACTCAAGAATTTTAAAAAGTAGGAAAGTAGAACCGTAGAAAGTAGAAAGTAGAACCAATAGGACACATTTATAAGCTATCACAATTTATAAACTAAAATTAAATGGATAACCTGGTTGAAATGGTTTCGAAGTGATTTATCGTTGAAAACATTGTGATGGTTTGTTTAAGTTGTTTACGTTCGGGTGTCACCCCAAAACGGTTTCGAGGTGATTTATCGTTGAAAACATTGTGATGGTTTGTTTAAGTTTTTTACGTTCGGGTGTCACCCCAAAACGGTTTCGAAGTGATTTATCATTGCAAACATTGTGATGGTTTGTTTAAGTTGTTTACGTTCGGGTGTCACCCCAAAACGGTTTCGAAGTGATTTATCGTTAAAAACATTGTGATGGTTTGTTTAAGTTGTTTACGTTCGGGTGTCACCCCAAAACGGTTTCGAGGTGATTTATCGTTGAAAACATTGTGATGGTTTGTTTAAGTTGTTTACGTTCGGGTGTCACCCCAAAACGGTTCCGAAGTGATTTATCGTTGAAAACATTGTGATGGTTTGTTTAAGTTTTTTACATTCGGGTGTCACCCCAAAACAATTTCGAAGAAAACATTGTGATGGTTTGTTTAAGTTTTTTACGTTCGGGTGTCACCCCAAAACGGGTGACACCCGGGGCGGACACGCCGGCCGCCCCCCCCCCTAGCTACGCCTCTGCTAAACCTGTAGACTAAGGCCTATTGGGCAGACTTTCTTTCAGTAAAAGGTTTAAACAAAACTAAACTTTAAACTTTAAGATAAGTTTATTGATTGATTTTTGATTGCAATTTTCATTTAATTTATAGTACAATTGTGGAGGTCCACACCAAAACGCTACATATCCATTTTCTTTAAAAATAAATTGTGTACTTAGATCGGCTCCAATTTCTGAATTCGATCGAAAACTCAAAAATTTATCTATGCTTAAATTAGAACTGTTTTTCCCCTTTGTAGAATAGAGCTTGCTTTAGACATAATGTAATCAGTGTAATGACATAATCAAATTTTCCTGGACTGCGTTGGAAAAATATAATAATGGAAATGTAGCGTTTTGGTGTGGACCTCTTCTATATCTCCTCTATTCTATAAAAATCCCCTCCCAGGTTTATATTTATTTTAATAAATTAATCGATCATCCAATTAACTATTATATATGTAATCCTATTATATATGAAATAAATAAATTTACCTTATTCAGCGGAAATTATATTTATTTTCGTAAATTTAATGTTGTTTCATTTTGTAATATTTTTAGGTTGTATTCATCAAATTTAATATAATTTTATATAAGTTAAATTACAACATTTAAAATACATTATGAGAATTTAGATATCTGAGCTTAGTTTGTAGTATATTATTTGTTATTTGTTTTGGTTGATGACTTGCTTAATTATTTAAGTTAATTTAATGGGAAGAATAACATATGTATTGTACGTTAATTAGATTAGTCATACATATGTTACATCCTGATAAAAATTAGGTGTTCGATATCGCCATAAACTCTATCCTTAAGATTGTTTGAGCTTGTTCATATGATCTGGAGGACTAAAACCATGCCACAGGACTGGAACACAGCTATGCTGATACCAATCCATAAAAAAGGTAATCGCCTACAATGTGCAAACTACAGAGGAATCGCTCTCCTTTGCACAGCATATAAGATCTTTTCATACATTTTGCTATCCAAAATTAATCCTTTTGCTGAACAACTGTTTGGAGAATATCAGTGTGGTTTCCGGCGGGCCGAGGTACTACGAGGTAGGGTGATTTTGGAAAAGTGCCAAGAGTTCAGCATACCTGTTCACCAACTCTTCATTGATTTCAGGCAGACTACGACTTTCTCAAATGAGAGACTCTATGGTCTGCTCTGGTGTCAATGAGAATTCCTGATAAACTGGTATCACTATGCAAAATGACAGTACAGAACTCTTAATGCTGTGTACGAGTACACGGATAAAAATAAAGCTATGATTGCAAGTCATAAGTTTTATATAACATATTTATAAATATTTATTTCCGATAACCACTTTTTATAATATTATTGCAATATCCATGACATTAAGGCATTCATTTTTATGAATACTTAGTCATGGAATATAAAACGTTAGCATACAATTTTGAAAAAAACAAAACAATGATTACTATTGATAAACAATGAATATCAAAAGTATAATTTTTCATGCCTGATAATCATTTAATATTTAAAAATGTGCATATAATATAACTAGGAAGCATGAAATTTTATGAATAGTAAGATATCAAATAATTCATTTCATACATCATCACTAAATAATAATGTTTGTTTTTCGGTTATTTTATTTGATTTGTAGGCATTGAGTATTCTTTATAAGTACGATTTTTAATTTTTGTTTTTTCAACTTTCTTCGTGAACTAAACAATTATTAAATTTATTAATTTAATAAAAATATTTTATTTTCTAACAACTTATTTCACTTCGTGAAGCTTCGTTTTGTTTCTTGTATATCACTTGGCATATCAAGAGGAAGTTATTGTCATATCATTTCATTATTTTACAATACAAATCGGTTCGATCAAAAAAAGTCTAGCGACAGGTATATCCGCTAGAAAAAGGTAGATTTCTTGATCAGACAGATATGCATACAAGTAGAATCAATGTTTCAAATTAGTTAAAATCAAAAAACTAAGTAGAAACGGAATTATCCAACAAATTTCAATTTCGACTACAATTATACCATCACACATAATTTATAATTAAGCATTATCAAACAATTTTAATTTAAAATCATCTTTGTTGTGGTTTTTTTGTTCTTATTTAATTTTTTTCGAACGGTTACTTAGTGTAAAAAATAAAAACAAAAGAGAATTTGCTAATTTTCCTATGGTGTTAAATGACTTCAGATTGGTCTACGATAGGTGCATTAAATTGCTTATAAAAATGGAACCTTTTAGGTTAGAAAGCTGAAACTTAGTGAGGCTATAGTTTAAAAGAATGCTTAAAAGTTAAAATTAATTTAAATAACATAAACTGAAACATGATGAAAGCGTTGTCTTTTGCATTTCTTTTCATTTCAACAGCCCTGGGGCCTCTACCTTTAGATCTGAACTATTTTTTTTTAAATTTTGGAAAGATTTATATTGTATCTTTGTGTAAAAAAGTTTCCAAATGTGAGCTTGGCCATTTTCACTTGATCAAGGACAAAAAAATTTGGCAAATTTTTAAAACAGCTGATTTTGCAGGAACCTGGAACGCCAAAGTTGTAATTTGGATAATAATGATAAAAATATGTTCAAATATTCAATATTTATAAATTTAGTTAAAATATTATGATTCAAACGGAAAATATAGCGCCCTAGATTATTCGACTTTTTAGGCTCTAGCCGCTTTGCTGGTACCCGGATATGGCCAGTTCACGAACTTGTCCAAGACATTATTTGTCGAAACATATACAAAATGTTATTTTGGTGTAGGTCGAAAAATGCGACCGTGAGAGTGCCGCCAAATTCCGTTATATCTAATTTCGTTATATATATGGGTAATTCTTTTATAAACCGAACACCTTTCTGACCGAACCATTTTTGAAACCTACCACGAACCTACCACCTACCTTTGACCCACGAAATTCTCAAAATTTAGAACAGCTCTATTTTCCAAAAAAAAAAATCCTCGAACACGTATATCTTTTTTTTCGATAAAAAACCCCTAAAAAAAATTTCAGGTAATTTTTTTTGGGGGTTTTTTATCGAGAAAAAGATATACGTGTTCGAGGATTTTTTTTTTTTGGAAAATAGAGCTGTTCTAAATTTCGAGAATTTCGTGATTTTTGACTTGAAGACTTATTTTCAAAAATTCATAACTTCGGTTTTATAGAAGATAAAAGCTTTTTCTTTTTTTATTTGAAAGTTAAAAAATGGAATTTTCTAAAAATAAATATTTTCAACTAAAGTTATTAACAAATTCCTATTGTTATAAACAAATAAAATGTTAAAATTAAACTTTAGCCATTGCCCCACTTAGGGCATGGTTAGATTAATCGATTATTCGATTAATTGATCATTTCGCAAATTGTTCGATTAATCGAACAAAAAATTATTAATCGATTAATCTAAATTTACGAAAATGTTTAAATTTTACAAATGTATTTAACGAATTTTGTACCGAATTGTAAAAAGGTTTATTGTCTAAAGATGTAATCTCTTTTTCTTGCAAATTACTTTTTTAGTTGTTATGGGTATAACACAAAATATATTAATGACAAAGTTTGATCCTAATGCAACAACCTTTACTTTGCCTTAAGTAATATTTTTATTATTAATCCAACCAGTAAACTACGGTTTGGAGTATATTCAACTCCATTACTTTCCATTCTGAAGGATACGGCTTGTTTCTTATCATTTTCAATTAGTATACAGTATATTGTTAAACACATAATTTTGCAAGGAAAAAATGAAAAAATGAAAATTTCACTGACAGAGAGAGAAAAATAGAGATCCTATGGTAACACATAGAGCAAAAATTTCACTCTTATGGAAAAAAGACCTACTTTACGCCCTTAATACATATATAGCTATTAAATTTTTGTTTATTCTTATGCCATTGTAAAAGTTGAACTTTGTTTAAAAAAATTTAATAAAAATATTAGAATTAGTGAAAATTTTATTTAATCGATTAATCAATTAATCGGTGTTAAAATTTTCATATTAATCGTTAATTGATATTTAGCCTCAATCGATTAATCGACCATGCCCTAGCCCCACCCATGAAATTAATTTTTAATATAATCATCGTATTCAACGTTCACTTTCCTATAAAAAAAAGTGTTTTTTTAATGGAGAAATGATATTGACTGTTAGAAATAAATTAATTTATCCAGCGCGGGACGACAAAAAAATCTATATATGGGCCATTCTTTTACATACCGAACAGATTAGGACAAAATATGACTTGGACATTTTTGATTCAGCTGAAAATTTTTTTACGGGTTCTATATAAACATAACGATATACTTGTTTGAGGATTTTTTTTATGGCAAATAGAGCGGTTCTTAATGTCGAGAATTTTGTGATTTTTGGCTTGAAGACTTGTTTTCAAAGATTCATAACTTTGGTTCTGGCACACATTTTGTCTATTTAATTTTAAAGAATAGAGAAGCAAATTAAAAAAAAGTGATATTTATAAAAATTATTAACAAATTCCTATTGTTATAAACAAACAAAATTTTAAAATCAATTTTTAGCCATTATCTAAAATAAATAAAGAGTGTTTAGTGTAATCATCGTATTCTACGATCGATTTTCAATAAAAAAAGTATATTTAGTTAATGAAGAAATGAGTTTTACTGTTACAAATAAGTTAATTTTTCCAGCGCCGGACGACAAAATATTATAAAAGTTTTCCTCGTCTCGCGCTCGATAAATTAGTTTATTTCTAACAGTAAAACTCATCCCTCCATTAATTAAATACACGTTTCTTATTGAAAATTGAACGTAGAATACAATAATCATACTAAACACTCTTTACTTTTGTTAGATAATGACTAAAAATTGATTTTAACATTTTATTTGTTTATAACAATAGGAATTTGTTAATAATTTTTATAAATAACACTTTTTTTTTAAATTGCATCTCTATTCTTTAAAATAAATTAGACAAAAAGTGTCTATCTTTCCCAGAACCAAAGTTATGAATCTTTGAAAACAAGTCTTCAAGCCAAAAATCACAAAATTCTCGACATTAAGAACCGCTCTATTTTCCCTAAAAAAAAAATCCTCAAACAAGTATATCGTTATGTTTATATAGAACCCGTAAAAAAATTTTCAGCTGAATCAAAAATGTCTTAGACACATTTTGTCCTAATCTGTTCGGTACGTAAAAGAATGACCCATATATAGATTTTTTTGTCGTCCTGCGCTCGATAAATTAATTTATTTCTAACAGTAAATATCATTTCTCCATTAAAAAAAATACTTTTTTTATAGGAAATTGAACGTTGATTACGATGATTATATTAAAAATTAATTTCATGGGAGGGGCGGGGCAATGGTTAAAATTTAATTATAACATTTTATTGGTTTATAACAATAGGAGATTGCTAATAACTTTAGTTTAAAATATTTATTTTTAGAAAATTCCATTTTTTAACTTTCAAATAAAAAAAGAAAAAGCTTTTATCTTCTATAAGACCGAAGTTATGAATTTTTGAAAATAAGTCTTCACACCAAAAATCACGAAATTCTCGAAATTTAAAAGAGCTCTATTTTCCAAAAAAAAATCCTCGAACACGTATATCTTTTTTTTTCGATAAAAAACCCCTAAAAAAATTTCAGCCAAATCAAAAATGGGTCGGTCAGATTTTGTAAAAATCTGTTCGGCTTATAAAAGAATTACCCATATATGTAAACTTCTTTTTCATTTTTATTTTCCGTCTCCGCTTATCATATATAGTCGTTTGCCACCAAAATTTTTCCGAAATTCTGAGATGAAGCACTCCAATAGGTAGATTTTTATATGAAATCTACCTAAAACCTAAAAATAGAATCAAACGGTATTTATTTATATTCTCTTTTAATTTATATTCTCTATTTATTGATGGTGAAGAAACTGTCGAAAGGTATTTTATATTCAAAAATTATTGTTCTATATGCAACTTTATTTTGTGAATATAGATTTTATTTTTTAGGAAAAGTTCAAAATATATTAGTAATAAATATTTACATACATTTATATTATTTATTTTCCTAAATTGTAAATTTCTAAATAATTTTTATAAATTATAAATGTTTATTCCTGATAACCACTTTTTATAATATTATTGCAATATCCATTACTTTAAGGCATACATTTTTTTGAACTCGTGGAATAGAAAAACCTCGCATAAAATATTAAAAGAAACGAAACTGTGATTACAAGTCACAAACAAATAAATAACAAAAATATAATTTTTCATACCTAATAATCATGTTGTATTTCAAAATGAGCATGAAATAGATCTAAATAATGGATAGATTTTAAAATTCACTAGAATTTTTTGTGGAATTTGAGTTGTATATATATAAACTACAAGCGAAGAATAATTTCATTCTGTTAGTGATCATTGGGTAGTTTCTGTGAACATAATCTTTAAAACGTATGGGTATGTCTAATATAAGTGTTCTTCATTCAAATGATAGATAAATATAAACACAAGATATAGTAATATATATAATTGAAATATATAATAATATGACAGGTTTTTAGGACTTCATCAAATGCTAGGAATATAAAAACCCTGGTTAAATAATTTATTTATTTCGTAAGCGACATAAATTTATGAATTAGAGGTATGTTTTTTTATAAAAAATAGTTATATTTTGTTCTCTAATAAGTATCCAAATTTTGTACAGCAAATTTTTTTTTTGTTCTTTACTGGTCATGCTATGTACCCAATATTCATAATAAGCTCCATAGTAATTTTTCAAAACAGTATTCCTTATAAGTATAAAATACACCTGGCTTATTCATGGTTGAAAATCAACGTAATTTAAGCATGAAATATACCCTATTAAGCATAAAAAACCTAGATTTCTGTCCGTGCATAAGGTTTATTCTAAGGTTTATTCCTGTAAAGCTAGGAACAGAAATACGTGTTCTATAATTTATTATTCCTAAGCGCCATAATTTTATAAATAAGAGGCATGATATTTTACAAAAAATATTGTTCCTTATAGTCATATTTTGCTATCTAATATGTGTACAATATTTTTTTAACAAAGTTATTTCTCTATTCCTAATTAGTCATGCTACGTACACTATATGTATGAAATTCGTAGAGCAATATTCTTAATAAGCACTTTAGTGATTTTTTGAACAAGTATACCTTATAAGTATATCATACACCTGGCTTATTCACGGTTAAGAATTAACGTAATTTAAGCATGGAATATAACCTATTAAGCATAAAAAAACCTTGATTTCTATCTGTGTAGAGAACGAAATATCAAAGTTTTTTAAAGTCGACTGCGGTTTAAGACAAGTTGATGCTATCTCTCCTATACTTTTTAATTTAGCCTTGGAATATGTGTGCCGTCAAAAGAAACTACCGAATAATAACAATATCTTGTCAATAAACTCAGTACAACTGATTGCTTACGCTGAGGATGTTGTCATCCTCGGCCGAAGTGAAGCTGTTATGAGTGAGACTTTCACGTCGCTTGAGAGTGATGCTAGAAAAATTGGTCTTCAAATTAAATACAATAAAACCAAACATATGAATGTTTCAAGAGAGGCTGAGAAGAAAGATTTGATGTGCGGCGATGAACGAATTGAGGGAGTTGAATCTTTTAGATATTTGGGATCAATGCTTGACTCAAACAAAAGCATACTTACAGATATAAAAGCTCGAATCGCTGCAGGTAATTGAACTTTCTACTCAATTCTCACCTCTCCTTGGATCACCGTATGTATCAACTAACACCAAGCTCAAGTTATACAAGACATTGATTAGACCGGTTGTGATGTATGGGTCACAAACGTGGACCCTTACACAAAATGACGAATCGCATTTATCTGTATTTGAGCGTAAGATCCTACGCTACATTTTTGGTCCACTTAAGACAGACGATGGAGAGTATAGAACCCGATATAACTTTGAGATCAGAGATTTTTTGAGGGTCCTGATATAATAGGTTGTATCCGTTCCAATAGGGTTGCTTGGTTTGGGCATGTTCTACGAACCGATTCACAGTCGGGAATGATTAGAAAAATGTACGTTAGTACCCCAGGGAGTGGGCGACCGCGAGGTAGACCACGACTACAATGGGAGACTGACGTAATATACGACCTTAAAAAAATCGGCTGCCATGGTAATTATGTCGCTGTTGGGAATGACCGTTTTGAATATTCAAAGCTGAGTAGCCTGGCAACGCTCTAACATGGAGCATGAACGCCTTAAAACAAAAAAAAGATATCGCCATATTTCGCAGTGAGAAATCGTTATCTCTATGCCTATTTAAACAAATTACATATTTATAAAAAAATATGTCAAAGGTTATACACTTTTCTAAATGCATACATTTAAAATTTTGCTTGGGTTTTTCCATAGAATTTTCCACTACAGCTCAATCTTCGTAATGCCTTTGTTCTTTGTTTGCATACATGAATCATAATCTGCATTTTTTTTAATTTATTTTTTTTTTTGCACTAAATCGTATGGCCGAAATCACAATTGAGCATTGAATTTCAAATTCAGTCAAATGAAATTAATTTTACAAGCCTGGCTTTGTATCGATTGGCTTTGACACATCTGATGGCAATTTTCTTCCTTTCCGGCATCAAGTGGCTAAGCAGTGCTTTTTCGTTCATTCTTTGTTTGCGTGCAAGAATCATCGTCTACAAAAAAAGGAAAAAGCGAATTGTTTTGATCATAGAAGCACCAAATCGTTTCATTGAACTTTGCATTCGATAAAATCCTCCTATATATTAATACGCTAGATTAAAACTTTGTGGAGCATTAGGCTTTTTTATTCGCAGATGGATTCATTTGAAATTTTCACAGCTAACTGATATTAGTGTAACCTATAGTCGGATCCGGATTCAAACAAATCGGATCATAAATAAAAAAGTTATTATATACGGAAAACTTTTTATATACATATGCATTATAAGTTTACATACATATAAAAACGAAATTTAAAATTTATTTTATTTTTTTATATTTTCTTTTTTATATATTAGCGAACAACGAACAACAAAAACGAAACTTTTTTTTCTCATTCATTTCAGTGATCAGTCGTCTTTTGTCTTTGAACAAAGGATGGTTTTCGAGTCGTCGGAATAAAACAGATTTATGCGTAATAATGTTGATTTTATGAATGATATTTTATGAATGATATTTATGATGATATTTTATGAATGATATTTTCTTTTTTATATATTAGCTATCGAAAAAATTTATTTTCATTTTTAAATCATTCATTTCAGTCGTCTTTTGTCTTTGAACAAGGACGGTTTTCGATATTATTTCGATTATTTTGTTTATTGATATAAAGATATTTGCGTAATATTTTTCTTTGGTACTCTGAATCGGCGTTATGCGCGGTTGAATTTTTGAGGCTTTTTCACGTAGTTTTGGTAATGGTTTAAAACTTAAAACTTTTTTTCTTTTTTTATATTTATTTTCTCTTAGTTAGTTTATACATTTCCTTTGAAGCTTAGAGAATTTAGTTTATGAATTGATTTAGGGGTCGATAGACGTAATATTTTTCTTTGTTTTTTTATTACAGGAGGGCTATTATTTTGAAAACGTACATTTTTTGTTGATTTTTAAATTTTTGATTTTTAAAAAATCTGAAATTTTGATATTTTGTTGGTATTGACGAAAGGAAAAAAGTTGTTTCTGCTTTTATTTTTTGTGTACTCTCCATCGGAGTTATGCGCGGTTGAATTTTTGAGGCATTTTCACGTAGTTTTGGTAATGGTTTAAAACTTAAAACATTTTTTTCTTTTTTTATATTTATTTTCTCTTAGTTAGTTTATACATTTCCTTTGAAGTTTAGAGAATTTAGTTTATGAATTGATTTAGGGGTCGATAGACGTAATATTTTTCTTTGTTTTTTTATTATAGGAGGGCTATTATTTTGAAAACGTACATTTTTTTGTTGATTTTTAAATTTTTGATTTTTAAAAAATCTGAAATTTTGATATTTTGTTGGT
Organism: Diogma glabrata; assembly: GCA_963693315.1. Lineage (NCBI taxonomy): Eukaryota > Metazoa > Arthropoda > Insecta > Diptera > Cylindrotomidae > Diogma > Diogma glabrata. Next base: position 21,584 of record CAVNZG010000340.1, read on the forward strand.
ATTGACGAAAGGAAAAAAGTTGTTTCTGCTTTTATTTTTTGTGTACTCTGAATCGGAGTTATGCGCGGTTGAATTTTTGAGGCTTTTTCACGTAGTTTTGGTATTGGTGTCAATGTTTTGTGAATAGGTGCCACAAATTTCATCCGACTTAAGTATATTTTTGCAAGTAAAAAGAAAAATAACTAAATAATTGAAACTAGGAGGGCCCGGCGTGCTTCGCTACGCTTATAAATAAAGTTTTTGCGAAGACATTTTGTTGACGTAGAAGCAATGATCTCAAAAAGTGGTAATGAGAAATGCAAGCATATAATTTTTAATTTTTCTTTTTAAATATATGAATGAAAAATAATCAGAACTCTAGCTGATCAGTTCGGATATATGAAAAATTAGCGATCAAATACGTTTTCAAGAAAGCTAATTTGATCACTAACTTATTTGATCGCTAATTTTTCATATATCCGAACTGATAAGCTAGAGTTCTGATTATTTTTCATTCATATATTTAAAAAGAAAAATTAAAAATTATATGCTTGCATTTCTCATTACCACTTTTTGAGATCATTGCTTCTACGTCAACAAAATGTCTTCGCAAAAACTTTATTTATAAGCGTAGCGAAGCACGCCGGGCCCTCCTAGTTAAAATAAATTGACTAACCTGCCTTTGTATCGATTGGCTTTCTGCTATGCATTGTGCATATAATGAATAATTTAACTCTTCTGATGAAGTCAAAACAAAACATCTGCTGATCTTCGATTTCACGATTTAACATGTTTGATACACAAACACAATCATAAATATTTTTGTTTACGCTGCCTTTATTCGTCGAATTAACGATCGCGTACACATATCTTTTTTAAAAGATGAAAAAAACAGACAAAAGAAAAAGATATGTAAACGCCTGTGTGCGAATAAGACAAAATATAATCACTTTTTGTTAAAAAAGTTGTCCATCGTGTCTATTTCGCTAATTTTTATACCGATGTTATCCGAAAATAAATAATAAAGTTCCCTTAACAAATTTTATTTTATTAAATAGAATTTCGAAATTTTTTGTTTAATTTTGTGTAAAATAAAATAAGTTTTTGTTTTATTTATTTTGTTTTAGAATCATAATTATCGAGAAACAAAATTTATTTAAGAAAAGTATCATTGTGTGTATAATTTATTTTAACTAACACATGCCTAAAAAGTTTATTTTTCGTTTTAAAAGACAAACATTTTATCTTTTCGGGTAACATCGGTATAAAAATTGACATCTTTTTTTAAAAAAAAAGTGATTGTTTTGTCTTATTCTTACAGATGTATTTACGTATCTTTTTCTTTATTCTGTTTTTTCTTCTTTTAAAAAAGATGTGTGTAAATACAACTTTATGCGATAAAATGGATAAGTTTAATGTTTATATGGTACAAGTTCGTTGAAAGCGTCTCCACTTGTGAAAGAAAACTTAGATGCTTTTACTTCTAACGCAAATACTGAGTGTGTGTGCTTTCGGTTTCGTTCTTGCCATTATTTAACATTCACTTTATTTTGTTAATATTTTTTATTTAAATGAAAGAGTAAACATCAAAATAAAATTCAGCTGAGATGTACTCAATGATCTATTGATATGATCTTTCAAAACATCGCGCTGATAATCATTAAATTTCACTGAAAAACTATAAAGCAAACGATCAATCGTCATTTGAAAAATACATGCAAAGGCAAGCATCGGAATGCACATTCAACAATCAGCGATTTAGCGTTTGTACGGACTGTTAAATGTTTGATGCTTGTCTTTGCATGTATTTTTCAAATGAGTGTAAACGTACCCGTATGTAATGATAGAAAATCGTTCAAAGTTTAAAATTTTAATTTTCTTAAGATTGTCAGGCTGTGTCAGGCAGGTGTCAGGCTAACATGTTTTTTGTAAATTTGTACAAAAAACGTGTTTCCAATAAAAAATAATGCGTTTTGGAGTGAAAACACGATGTCAGGCTGGAGAAATGGCGTCAGGCCGGAGAAATGTATTTCAGCAGCCTGACACCGAAACTACGTTAAAAAGGGCAGCCTGACACAGCCTGACAGCAGAATTCGAATCAGCGCCGCGAGTTCATCTAGAGGAACAATTCAGATAAGCAGCCTGGCACATATGTCAGGCTGGAGAAATAGACACCATAAAATTCTATTTAATTCAATTATGTTAAAATTAATTCAATTATGTTAAATTAATTATGTGAAGACAAAATTACGAAATAAAAATTGTAAGGATAATTCATTATCAAAGATTATAAAACACTTAGAATTGTTGTTGTTCTACGTAAAACAAGGGACAAAAATATTTTTGGTGGCTTTGTTTTACAGTTAGATCACTAATAGAAATTATTTCTTATTTTGTTTAAAGGAAAATTCCGGTTTAAAGAATAACGATTTTTCTAGATTGGACAGCATTTAGTATTAACGATTTTTCGTTTTTAGTAAACGATTTTTCTAGATTATACGGCATTTAGTATTTAAGTATGCAGTTTTAGGCAGAATTAATTAATTGTAAACAAACTGTTTTACCGTACATATAAAATCGTGTAAATAAAAGTTGTTTTGAAATTAGTTTTTGTAAATAAAGTTGTAAGTGTTATTTAGTAGAAATATTTTGTGTATTATTTTAAACACTGTGAACTGGAAATTTCGATAATCAACCGTTGCAGTTCATGAAGCTATTGAAGAATATTTTAGTTAGGAATATTGTTTGCTGTATTGTTTTCCCGTTGTTATGGAACAATTAAGGTGTTGAATACTTAATAAAACTTGGTGTGTTTTTTACTAATCAGTGATAGAACTTGGAAGAGATTTGGGAATTGGGTTTTTCGAACTGAGTAGTAAGGCCAATTCGAAGTAAGGTTGAAAAAACGTTACAATACTTTTGTTTGGATTTGATAGAAAATAACGATTCTATTAATTTTTGAGTATTTTGCTTAATACACTCTGGCCATTGCACATTCATTTTTATTTTAGGATTGAAATCTGAATCTGTTTTCGAAAGAATAATTATTTGAAACGTAAAACTGTTTATTCTCATGGCATAATAAATATATTTGTTTTATATAAGTTTTAATTTATATATATAAAAATAAATAATAAATTTTAATATAGAAACAAAGCTTAATTGCTTTTAATTTTGTTACTTTTGTTAATTTATTACGCCCCTGGTATATAAATAGTTAAAAAAATTAAAACTTGAAAACAAAGCAGTTATTTTTTTATCTGAAGCTGCTGTCAAACTGAAATATAACAATTAAATATGCAGCAGATGCAGCAATCTCCCCATACAATAATGTCCAATCAAAAACGAATAGTCCACACGAAATAACAGGTGACCGTTTTTGTAATTGAAGTGAAAATAGCTTCAATGCTTCGACTGCATTCTTATTATCCGTATTTTGTATTGACCTTTTACTTAAGATGATATTAATTGCTTTATGTAACAAAACTCCTGTTTGATTTCCCTATATAATCATAAACCATGAAATAGAAAAGTAATTTCTTACATTTTTAAAAATTGCTCACAGTTTTTGTAGCCATACTGCATGTACAAATAATGAATAATACAAACATTTGAAAGAAAATTATCCAGTATAGGTTGACTAAATTCATCAGTTCCAAATGTGGATTATTGCGTAATAATATAAAATAAATTGTATACAGGACCAGTATTACATATCCAAAGACATAAGCGATTATCCCCATTATCTAAAATATTTTTAAATTTATGATACAAAACTAAATCAAGAAAAATATTCAAATATTACCTGCACAGAGAAGCACAAATTAATTAATTCCGCAATATCGCATAACTGATCGTGAACTATTGCTATTTGAAAGATCATTTCACTTGAACTTAGTTTTTGAGTTGTTATTAAAGGTTTAGAAAGCATAACATCTAAATTTTCAGTAACATTAGACTGGTAGTCATCAAAGCTTTCCAAGTAAAACAAATTTCTGTCCCAAAAAATTGATTTTTAAATGAATTCCAAACAAAGCTTACAATATTTCTTACTCTAAAAGTTGATTAACAGCTTCGAATCTAGTTATTAAAATACAAACACATATTTTGAAACGGTAAACTATCACCACAATTGCCGGCACTTGTATGGTGTATGAAATATACGTTAACAAGCTTTCTGTTGGATGAGAGTTTGAGTTAATGACAAAGCTCAGTACCAATAAGGAAATCATGGTTATTGTTCCACCCAGTAGAGCTGCTATGACTATTTTTAAATGTCGTTGATGATTTATGATTGGTGTGCAAGGACATGTTGAATTTTTAATTAAATGAACTCTTTTGTTCAAGATCTTCAGCTTTTTATCAACATTGTGAATCTTATAGAATAATTTGTAGTTTTCAAATCGAAATACAAAATTTAAAATCAACGAAACAGTAATCATAACGAAGGAAAGGATCAGCAAGAATTGGCCAACTTTTTTAAAAATTGCAAGTTCAGTGTGAGGTTGGTTCGAAACAATACCAAGTATATTGAAAACGGTAAGAGACACAAAAATAAAAGCCATAATGATAACAAAACAGAAATGCGACACTTGGTATTTTAATTCATTTGAGCTTTTCAAATTTTTAGTATGCAAAAATGGGTTGTATTGACACAATCCAAACAGATTTAAAATTGTAAAAGCCACTTGTATTGCTTTTTGATTTTTATTTGGTTTCAAATCAAAGAACTTTTTCCACTGTTCATATAGAGTTTCCTGAGAATTCATTGTTTAACGTTTGCTATTCAAAAATACACTGTAGTTGTTCAATTGAGTAAACTGAAGGTTTTTTATTATGGTTTACTCAGTGTTAATATTTGATGTTTCTAAGTAATTAGTGACTATATAATATGTTCTTCCTATTGTGAGAGTAGCTGAATTTAAATTGAATTAGTGTTTATTATAACCATGACTTAAAATTAATTTATGCATTAAAAAAAAGTTTGTGTATTGAATTAATGTTGTAAAAAAATATACTTTTTGTTACTTTCAAACATAATAACAATTATATTAATTGTTTGTTGGTCTATTGATTTGTAATATTTTTTATTTTCGATCTACGGGTGTAACAATCCCACATACTCCAACCCATGATATTGACATACGAGTTAACGTGAGATTTCACATACCACAGTCAACAGCACTATGATATCACTAGCTAAAGTGAAATCGTAGAGATGCTATTAAATGTATGCAATAAACGGTAGCATCCCTTAATCCTAGTTATGGAATACGTTTGACAAAACACGCTATTGCTTGCTCAAAGAAACGAGACTTCTTATCACTCTATAGGTAGGCTTTAATCGTTGAGTAATACAGTGCGCCACATAATCAGGGAATATGCTACTAGCTGGAATATTGGTAGCACAATTTCATTTTGTTCGTGCAATTTTTAAAGTTTAAGGGTGTCCAACTTTAAAGTTTAAGGGTGTCTGGCAGGGGGTTTCCACGATAGTAAGAGTCTGTCAATGGGTGACGTGACTTCTAATAATATCCCGAAGAATATATAAAAAAAATTAGCTTTTATACTTTCACGAAACATTGGAGGCCCCTTTGGAACCTGCTCCCTGCCAAATCCACTTTGATCCTAACTTCATATGTCGCTAATCGTTCCTACCTGAGTATGGGGTATGCGCAGAGAAACTGTCAGCTGTTATAAAATAACGAAGGTCTGGCCGTCGCGGGCTCTTAGTCTATGACAACAGTATTCGAAAAATTAGTTTGTTTCTAAAAATATGCATACTAAATTAAACATAAAAAATCAAAACAAAACTAAGCAGATAAAAATTATAAAATATGACAAGAACAAAAACAATAAAGAAAAACATTAATTTATAATTAAATTGTAGAGTAGCGAGATCCGAAATCCAAAGTCCACGCCGTGCTGCCTGGGTAAAGCCGACAGAATTGTTTTGGTGTATCGGAGATAAGCAGGACAAATACTGCTTAGTCAATGACGCTACATCACGGCAAATTGGTGCCTTTAAACCAATGCGACCCAAGCGTCTGTTCTCTATGATAGGGGCGGCTGGGAGCGGGCGTCTGTCTTGGATCAAGTGGCTCGCTATATATAAGTGTAAAAATGTTAATTCTGATAACCTTAACATGCAGAACGGACCCCTTCACGACTATTTGGGTTGGGCCTAAGGTTAACACCCTAACCCCATAAAAAAACTTTTTCGTTAAATTTGGAAATCAGAGAAAGAATAACAGAACCTGACAAGAGGCTTAGAGGTAAAGGATGGATACCATAGCTCTGCAAGAAATTAGACAGCCAATAATCAGAAAACAAGATCTGGATAGTCGCTCTTTATACTGTAGTGGTCATCCTTCTTGAAGAGAATTTGGAAGTAGGTTTCTTGCGGGTGCACACATACAAGAAGCGATATCTTTTATGAAGTGTGCGGACCCCAACAGCCTGCATTTGAATTCAAATGATAATGGTGAGAGAATGACTGAGTTCGCATTATCAAATAATTTGAGAATTGCCATTACTTTCTTTCCGCATCGATCGATTCGTAAGCAGACTTGGGTCTCACCGAATGGAAACAATCGAAATCAAATTGATCAAGTACTAGTAACAGCACGTTTCTTTTCGAGTATTTTGGATGTGCGATCCTTTAGAGGTGCATACATTGGAAGTGATCACTTCCTTGTATATGCTAAAATAAGGTTCCACTTTCCAAATCCAGGCATTCCAAAATTCAATCAACGGAAACGTTTTAACATCTCATCACTAAAGAATGCTGAAACAGAAGAGAGATATCAAATCCATATTGCTGAAACATTGGATAAATCAGAAACCATGAATGGAGACGTCGATAAGTCATGGTATTTACGCAGGGATGCTGCTGAAGGAATACTTTAACGACCACAAAACCACTCCCAGAAGCCATTGATAGATCAAGCATGTCTCGACGCTATTCAATACAAAATATTTTGCTGTCTGAAATGTCTACAAGGACGCAACACCAGGTCCACGAAAGAGAACTATAAACAGGCAAGACAATCCGTTACAAAGCTATGTAGGCGCACGAAAAAAATTTGTGGAAGAGAAAGTGTGAGGAGCTTGATGGAAAGCTACAAGTAGACCTTAAAAATATTTTAGATACTAGGGCAGCCTATTTTGAGAAACTTCTCAACTTAAGTGACCAGCAACAAGTCGGGCGACGAGCAAAGCTCATTCGTGCGTCAAAGGTACATGTATACGAACCCACCAAAGAGGAATTTTATGTGGTGCTGTCAAAATTAAAATGCAATAAAGCACCTGGTATCGACGATATAATATCCAAAATGATTGTACTTGGTGGTGAAACTCTATTAAGATTGTTTGAACTTGTTCAAATGATCTAGAGGACTGAAACCATGCCACAGGACTGGAACACAGCTAAGCTAATACCAATCCATAAAAAAGGCAATCGCTAACAATGTGCAAACTACAGGAGAATCGCTCTACTCTACATAGCATATACGATCTTTTCATACATTTTGCTAGCCAAAATCAATCCTTTTGCTGAACAACTGTTTGGAGAATATCAGTATGGCTTTCGGCAAGGCCGAGGTACCACCGATGCACTTTTCTCGATAAAGATGATTTTAGAAAAGTTTCGAGAGTTCAACATACCTGTGCACCAACTCTTTATTGAAGAAACTACCGACTAACAACAATATCTTATCAATAAACTCAGTACAGATGATCGCATACG